>JAQBSW010007177.1:0-42704 GCA_029291075.1 Eudiplozoon nipponicum
TCAGAGTACGACGGTAAGTTGACTAGCGAGGATTGTCTAATTGTATTAACTATAAATATGCGGCGAAATCTGCAAAGAGTTACCGCTCGTGACTGTATAGAAATTGCGCAGCCGAAATTTCCTGTCAAGTTCAATTTATGCGAGACTGCTAGAGGTAAGAGCCGTATATCTATTTTACTTTTCATATATATTCATTACGGTTTGATCCACGCTAAACAGTTTGCCCTCCTACTCTAACAATGATCGTAGACAGTCGAAACGCGTCAGTGCGTGCTACTGGCGGTAGTTTAGCTATATTGGTCAACGACTAGTTAAATACAATGAGATTGCTGTTTACTTCAAGCTCGCAAACTTGATCTAAAAATTTTTACCACCACCCGCGAAATCATTGATTGTTTAAGGTCTCATTAAATCATGGTTTTGTTAAACTATTCCTTTAATATGTAGAATAAGAATGTAGTATCATATGCTAAACTTGCGGTCTTCAGAAGCTTTATTTTGAAACTATTTTTACATGGAGCACAACTTTAGTGGCTTATTAAAATATAAATTAACGGTTCAACGAAAATGTTTTAACCAACAAAATGCGAAATCGACAGCTATACACGTCTCAAAATTAGGTTGAGTCTAACAAAAGGACGACATATGTTAGTATACTATTTGAAAGGGACTAACAATTTTAATAATTAAAATATTGCATAACACAAAACATGTTTTGTTGTACAACAAAATATCTGAAAAGCTCCATGCAATCAAACAGCCAAATTTTTTTTACAACTGCCATAGTTGCTCAGCGCACATTTTATTCCGAACTGACCAAGTTCGAAAGAATCATATTAAAGAGTATTTCAACCTAAATATGGCTGGCAAAAAAGAGAAGGCTTCATCAAAAGCTGAAACCATTATTTAAAATTCACTCTCCAAACCACACGGATTACCAATTTTAGCAGCAGAATCGGGAAATAGTTACGCAATTTGGAATCTGTTGGTCAAAAGTCTGTAATCCCCTGCTAAATATAGCATATAAACATCTATATGAATTGAACATAAACTGGTGAATTTCTTGTGACTTTTAAACTTCCAGGTCACCGTTGCATAATTTTCGAGATCACTACAACTTAATCCTCATTGCTTATAAAAGATAATATATGAAGTAACGGAAATTGCAATCGATTTGAATTTTGATCAAAAGAAATTGCTATTTTGTAATTATGTTGTGTATAACTGCTTGATAATCAACTTACGCTTTAATAAACAATTTAAAAAAAAAATTTTTTTTAATGTTTCACTCATACACACTCCGAAACCCTTGACGCTCTCCCTCTCTCTCTATATATATATATATATATATATATATATATATATATATATATATATAACAAAATTCAGCTGTCTCACGACAAACTACTTTAATCACCACAAAATGTCATAATCACAAACAATGGCTGGCTAGAAAATGAACCGAAGAGAAAAATATCCAATGAGACACAATGGTTCCATAAGACGATTTCATCCTAATTTATGAATCCTTCTATTTGGAAAAGCAAATACTAACCGTTGTGATCCGATTAAAAATGAATTTTAAAATTTCCCTATAAACACGAATGACCTCAAAGACCTCATATTAGTATGTAAAACATCGTGGAATTTGCATTTATTGTGAAATATTTTCGACGGTTCAGTGTATGCATACATCATGTTGAAAAAACGAGCCGACATTTCAGTATTATAGCTATGGAAAACAGAATTGCACCTGTAATGGCAGATGTATGCATAAATCACCTTGTACAAACGAGCCTGGAAAACATAATTGACTAGTACATTCATTAAAAGAAGCATGTGATTGTTTTATTGTTCTTAATTCCAGAAGCAGTAGAATCTGTTTAAATCATGGAAATAGCCAATGAATCCGATCCAGTCATCAAATTCACACCCGAGATAGAAAAGATTAATCTTTCCTTCTAAAAAATCCAACTCACTGGAAATAAATGATTATGTATTAGGTGTTGCGCACCTAATAACAAATTACTTCAATTACGACCAGAAGGATAAATCAAAGACAGCATGAACGAAAAGTATAATCTCGTGCACATTAGTTCAATTATGACCAGAGGGACAAACCAAAGACAGTATAAACAAAAAGGTACGAGATTATAATTTTCGTTCATGCTGTCTTTGGTTTATGCTTCTGGTCATAATTGAACTAATTTGTTACTAGATTTGCAACACTCAATACATAATTGAAAATATATTAGTTCTCTGCAACAAACAGTATCTAAAGAAAATGATTATTTAACAATAAAATTATATAGAAAACCAATTTTCACTGGACGATACCCCAATGTCGGAAGTCGAGTGACATAATTTTACAAAAGAAACGTAATTAATAATCTAGCAAACTGAATCAGAAAGATATGATCTGAAAAAAATTATCCAAAAGGAGCTAGTCTAACAGCAGATATTTGTTTTAATGATCAACTTCCCGAAAAATTTCATGGACGTCAGCATCAGACCAAATACAAGTCGTACTACAAAGGATAATATCAAAAAAATTTTCAACTTACAATTTAGAGGCGAATTTTGAGCCTCAATAATGGCACAGGGGCTAAATAGTAACGCTAATTTGAATTTCCCAAATGCAAATTTTAATATAAAATTCTGGACATAGAAGATTATGTGGTTGAAAGCTAAGAATCAATTTCCAATTCTTTCAAAATCCTTCATAGTTTACAAATTTCCATGTCTGTGCGTTCACATATATTTGACGTGTAAAATAGCAAATGATTACAGAGTCCAACAACATTTAACGCAGACATTGATCAAAAAAGGCCCGGCAACGTCACAAATATCAGATATTTTCGAACATATATTTTAAACAAGGCATTCAGCCAAGTTAACGTATTTATCACTTTTACATCAAACATCGACGAAATCATTTAACTAAATAAACAATCTTGCTTTTACTAAAAGTATTTCATCATCCAACTTGCACAAAAAATTAGTAAAGCTTCTTGTGATGTCGTCTATGATCGTCATCATGGTACAAATAGAACAAAAAGAATTACGACTGTCACTGTTGTCAACCAACTAACAAGACAGTATTCTCGCCAAAGTTCACACCTGAAGCTATTGCTTGCTTATTACGATCTTTGAAAGATGCGCTTAAGTCTATTTAATAAACTAAACCCATCTTGAAAACCACTGCACCAGAGATTTCATCAAAATTTGATAATGTTTAATTCGTTTATAACTTTCATATATGTATTCTGTGAACTCCGTCTAAAACACTACAGAAATAGGGCAAAAGTATACCATAAAATACCTGAGTAGCTTTAAATTGGTCATTGCGTAACGTTTGTAGATAATCGGCCAACCTATGCTTGTCATCTTCCACACTGTTCATTCGATCGTCCGCCTCCTTCGCCAGACTCTCGGCGGACAGCATTGCTGCAGTACATCGTACCAGTTGGTCGCGTAACCCAGCAACTCGTTGCTTCAGCTGTTCTAATCTGTTATACAAAATATCACATCGTCACTTTAAGGCATTAAGTAAAAAAAATATTAAACAACAATATTATACTTTACAAAAATGTTTTTTTCTGGCAGTTCATAAAAATAGTTTTGGAATTCTTTTATCAAGAATGCGATCTTGATAAAAACACCTGACACATTACGTACATAAATTTGCCAGTATAAACCAAGCATTGTATAGTGTAGAAATGACAATTCATTCAGTAGACCGGTTTCGTACTTATTGGGCACTCATCACGTAGCGGTCAGAATTTACTGCAGACAGGGCTCGAATCTGGGCACATCTGTATCAATTTCCGCTCCAACCACTAAGCGGCAGGGTAGCTCAGTGGTTAGAGCAATAGATTTTGGAGCAGACGTGCCCGGAATCGAATCCTGTCAGTGGCAAATACTGGACAGTACGTGATGAGTTCCTAAAAACGAACAAAACCGATCTACTGGATGAAATTCATTTTCTACGGTACTCAATGTATAGTTTATACTGACAAATGTATGCAAGTAATGGCTCAGGTTTTTATATCAAGATCACAACCTTGATAAAAGTAATTGTTATCAATGCCCGAGCAACCAATGCTTGTCTATTAGTTTTGTAATAGCAAGTGTGATTTTATACAAACATCCTTTCTACTATAATCAAACGAACATCTGTTGCGCTGGCGGTGATAAAATTTACTATAATTAAGTTTGCTATCTTGATATATACACCTGATCCATTAAGTCCATACATATGTAAACATGAACTAAGAATTGTTTAGTGCAGATAAGATAATTAACCAAAGGCAATTCTACACTATACAATTCTTAGTTTATATTGACAAATGTTTTGAATTAATGAGTCAGGTGTTTATATCAAGTTTGCAACCTTGATTATAGTAAATTATTTAGACTAGTTTTCCAAGTTGTACTAAGATCAATTATTACTTACATAGAACTGCGCTAAATATAGTGCACAAACAACCCATATCACACAAACTGACACAGTCAAAATAAACATGGTTTTAAAAAGTTATTCATTTTCTGATTGACATATATTAGTGTAAATAAAATTGCTCCCTTTTCAGCATTTATGTATATAATTATGTTTCAAATCATATGCGTGTACAAAATGCTACCTCTATATAATCTTTGGTGCCATAAACTTCTGTGTGTGGCCTACGTTACAGATCTGCTGTACCCAAATGAGTACGACTTTAGCAGTTGATGCGATTACAACCTGTTAGATTACAATTCAAATTGTTTACAGACTGATAATGGGGATGAGCTCGCAAATTACAAAGCTTTAGCAGGTGGCATGATAAAATGCCTTCAAGAAACCAGCATAAATAGCCTAAAACGAGCACGCATTTCGTGGGCGGTGATAAAAATTATTTAAATTTAATTTGCGGGCTAGATATAAACACCAGTCTCATTATCTATACATTTGTCAGTATTAACTAAGAATTGTATAATGTGCAGGGTGGCGCAATAGCTAGAATCACATACTCCGAAGCATTGGTGCCCAAGTTCGAGCCCTGACTGCGCAAAATGCTGTTCAATACTACTGGCTGAATTGCCTTTTTGTAAATTATACAACGCTTAGCTTATACT
Organism: Eudiplozoon nipponicum; assembly: GCA_029291075.1. Taxonomy (NCBI): domain Eukaryota; kingdom Metazoa; phylum Platyhelminthes; class Monogenea; order Mazocraeidea; family Diplozoidae; genus Eudiplozoon; species Eudiplozoon nipponicum. The sequence goes on from JAQBSW010007177.1 coordinate 5,119, forward strand.
GAAACACACACACATATATAAATATAATGGTATTGGCGTTAATAATAAGAACTAGCTTTATTTTAACTATTTTGTTTAAAAACCAATTAATTGGATAAATTATGAAACTATTAATGTAAAAACGAAAAGTATATTGTACTAGAGAACTACACAGAAAGATATGTTAAAATAAAAGTTACTGTCAAAGATTTACAGATGTCGAGAACTGGAAACAAAGCCAGATAGGACAAAATAATAATAATAATAATAATAAATAATAATAATACAATAATACACACACAATAATAATAATAATAGAAACCGATAAATTTAATGGAAATAGTAAAATATTTGATTTCAACGCATAACCATTTATTATATTCTTTCTAGATTTGATTTCGAACGCTTCTAAATATAAACCTTTACACATTTTCGTTGACATTGTGTTAACTGTTGACATTCATTCCAGTTGAGAGTATGGCCGACATTCAATGAATGAAACGACAGATCTAGTTTAACAATGTTAAAATTCTTATAAGCATTTTAGTGCTCTCTTCAGCCAAAGGTAACCGTAAGTTAAGAATTATACCAGATTCTCAGCTTGAAATTATATTAAATCATTATTAGAAAAATATTTAGAAAAAATGTTTTTTCAAACAAGCATTTACATTACTTTTAATTGAGGTTGCGATCCTGATTGAAAAAAACCTATTATGTAAATACATTTGTCTGTATAAACTAGGCATTGTATTGTGTTGTAAAGGCAAATCATCCAGTAAACCGGTTTCTTCTTTATTGGAAACTCATCACGTACTGGCCAGAATTTGCCGCGGACAGGGCCCCGGCCTGGGCACGACTGCTTGGGAATCTGGTGCTCTAACCACTGAGCCATCTTGCCGCACTTAAAGGAGATACGACATCCGAATTAGCTAATCGACGAATTAAAATAGCAGTGACTTGTCGAATGCCTGAAGTAAAACTGTTCTGCATTTATACAAGAAACGCCTTTTGGACATAGATTTAAACGGTAAATTCGAGCAATCCAGTATGGTTCATTTATATCATGCCGTAGCTCCTCAGTTGTTTATGTAGGCCAGACTGGCCAATTACCAAAGAAGCAAGTCCAAGGACATTAGCTTGAGTTTTAAACTAGTGAGAATGGACCAACTGAAGAAGGCTGCCGATAAAGGCAGCCGAAACATTTTGTTGAAGAAAAAAAAACTACTGGAAAACTATATTTGATTGTCAAAACACAGATCAAGTAAATTCATCCAGTGGACCAGTATTTATATCAAGATCGAAACCTTGAGTAAAAGTAAAAAACTGATCTACTGGATGAATTGCCTTTTCCACACTATAAAATACTTAGTTTATACTGAAAAATGTATGTACATAATGGGTCAGGTGTTTATATTAAGATGGAAAACTTGATTAAAAGTAATTGTTATCAGCGCCCGCGCAAGCAATGTTCGTTTAAGCATTTACACTAGGCTGTCTATTTCTAAAAAGGATGAGAGGACCGAATTTGAATTGCTATTGGACACTCCTGGCATCAGTTGGAATGAAGTTTATCTTTGATTCACCTCCGTTTTTATCATAGACGAAGCATTTTCTATACTACACTTCCTATTTGGTTATTTATAATTAAAAAAATTATTTCTTTAAGAAAATCAGGTGATAAGTTGAAGCAAAGGCGTGCCCATGCTACATATAAGATTTTATTCAGATCAACGTTTGACAGATTTGGTTAGTAGATTTGCACTCTCAGTTCTGAAAAAAACGTTGCATAGTCCTTAGTGAACGATGTGTCTGTCTCCTTGGTTACGATTAATTGCGTTACTCCAAAAGCTTCAACACGACGAACATTATCAAATTAAAATGTTAGAATATCAAAAATATGGTCGAGAGATATTTTGTTTTATCATTGCCCAATTTCTAAATCGCCTATTCAGGGAAACAGCACACTTATTCGTGGTTAGTAGATTTTCGCTCGTAGCTCAGAAAAACTTTGAATAGTCTTCATTTCTCAGTGCACTTCGCGTCTGTCTCCTTGATAGATGAGTTCCGAATAGCTTCGCCACTCCGAAAACTTCAACAAGACGTATAATATACAATTAAAATGCTAGAATGTCAGTTATTGCCTTGTGAGTTTTGTTTATTATATCATTATCCAATTACGAACTTAATTATACAAAGAATCAACAAAATAATTCGTGGTCAGTTGATTTGCACTCATAGTTCTTAAAAACGTAGCGTAGTCCACATTTCTCTGCGCCCGAAGTAGTTCTCCTTGATAAATAGATGTTTTGTCACATTAGCCTGCCGACTTCAACACGATACATCCGATTTAATTCAATTGTTGGATTATCCACTATTTAAGAGTGGTTGACACCGATGTTACAAAATTTAGCATGAATAATATTCCTCGTGTTGTTTTCAGCCTTATATGTGGGAATCCGTCGCACAGTACGGTTTAATCTGAGGATCTTCAGTGGATGCTTACTAATGTATTCTATTACATTGAGTTTACGGAGTTACGTGAAAATTTTTGGCTTAGCTTCATAAAGCAATTACATTTTTTTAAATTTCCTCATTATTTGACTTGTTTCAACAAGAGCTAAATTTTGTAAGTCGAATCCGTTGTTTTTCTGTGAATTGGTCAGTTCGAAATTGGGCAACGTTATACAGATATATTTAGGCTATAATTGAACTTTTAATATTTTAAGTGTATATTATACGTCGTGTTAAGGTATTTGGAGTGGCGGATCTAGTCGGAATGCATCTATTAAGAAGACAGAAATGTCGTGCAACGAGAAATTTGGACTATTCAATGTTTTTCAGAACTACGTGTGCAAATCTACTAATCACAAATGAGTGCGCTATTTCTGTGTATAATTAAGTTGGAAATCGTATAATGATATAATAAACAAATATCACATGAAAATAATTGACATTCTAGCATTTAAAAAAAGATATTGGATGTCGTGTTGAAAATTTCGGAGTGGCGCAGCTAGTTGGAACCCATCTATCAAGGAGACAGACACATAGCGCACTGAGAAATGAAGACTATTCAAAATTTGTCATAGCTGCGAGTGAAAAACTACTAACCACGAGTGAGTGTGCTGTTTCTGTGTATAGACGATTTAGAAAATGGATATAATGATATAAAAACCAAAAATCATTCGTTAATGATTGTCATTATAATATTTGAAGTGCATAGTATAAGTCGTGTTGAAGTTTTCGGAGTCGCGAAACTAGCTGAAATCCATCTATTAAGGAGACAGACGTGTCATGCACCGAGAAATTATAAATATTTAATTTTTTTCAGAACTACGAGTACAAGCCTACTGACCACGTCTGTCAATCTCGCATGTGCTAGATTTGGTGGTAATACTGCGCAAAAATAATCGTTCAAGCATTATATAAGGTGATTTTTATTTATATCTTGGAATATGTTTTTGCGCGGATGGCAAGTTACTAAAATTAGGATGACTTTGACTAATCTGATGATAAACTCGTAAAAAATTTTATGTTTCATATACTGTCCGAAAAATGGTAAATTATCTCAATTGAACAAGCAGACTGTCGTTTTCTCTTACCTAGTAGTTGCATAATATGTCTAGATCAACTAATTCTACAAATAGTCTTCACAGATTCACCATACGCGACGGTTGAAAAGAATTTATTCTAAACCATATTGGTATTTTTTATAAGCATAAGGAAGAATTTATCATGCGACATTTGACTTCGGATGAACGACATTTAAAAAAAGTAGTTGAGAAACACAACTTTTGTTCATGAAAGGAAACAAGTACCATTGTATATGTCGCCGGGGAACTCCTGAATATTGACTTCAACGCCGCAGCATTGTAGAGTGAGAAACTGAATATAGTGAATATTTTATGACGATTTCGAAATGTAACACTAAATAAACACAACTCACGTATCCATCTGTTTCTGCTTGTTCCGCTTTATCACGCTAACCTGCGTTCTAGCAGCCTCCAGGTCGGATGCAGTTCTGTCCACGGTACGTTTCAACCCTTCAAGCTGAAAATCAAACGAAACAGAAGAAATTAATAGGCAAACTAAATGAAAGAAATCTTCAAGGTCAATCGAAATTTCTACAATTTAGACAAGTGTGTTTAAACTAAATATTGAGATTTCGGTCAAATAATATTCTTTTTAAATGCAACATAAAATGATTAGTGGATTTTAAATTTTTTCCCAATTTTTGACGATTTAATCTAAACTTTATTTATAAAAGGTTACCGCAATGCAAAAATAATTTATATCAGTGAAAAATGAGCCCATAGTATTTATTTACTACTAAAAATTAAATTAACATGCTTTCAATACTAAACACTACGTATACCGTTTCAGTATCTCGGGGAAGTTGGAACAATTCTTGCTGACATAAATACATGAAGACAAACTCGCAAATCAGTGCCAAACCATCAATGTGGTCTTCGTCTGTAAATATAAAATATGAATAATTTAAAATTTTATTTATATTGACATATTCGCACTACTATGAGTATTATGAAATAAATGCTTTTTCAGATAGTAACCGTTTGGTTAGTGAATTCGCCGATTTCTGTCGAATAAAATTGATGGCAATTCTCTGTCATCTATTTGTATAATACGATATCTCATTTCAATTATAGCAAAAATGTTAAAATATTTACATTTAGCATAATGAAATACACTTTAATATACATGTAAAAATGGTTACCGCTCCATGTTAGAAATCGCGTGATTTTACTTCACGGGAAAGCTAGTATATCAATACAAGTCCCACATACTACAGGCGTTTATTTAAATCAATTTTTCCAGTTTGAAATATAACAACCAATCTCATTACTTATACATTTTCAGTATAAACTAAGCGTTGTCCAATGTAGCAAGGGCACTTTATCCTGCAGAATGGTTTCTTCCTTATTTGGAACCTCTCAAGTACTGTCCAGAATTTGTCGCGAGCAATACTCGGAACGCGGCACGATTACTTCGTTGTCATTGTCTCTATTCACATGAAGCAAAGCCTAACCAAAACCAAAAGTTAGCATATGACTGGAATTTTTGTGTATTATGTGGCAGGTTTGCGCAATGGATAGAGTCACAGATTCGGAAGCCAATGTGCCCCAGTTCGAGCCCTGTCCTCGGCAAAATTCTGGACAGTACTTGAAGAGTCCCCAATTAGAACAAATCCGGTCAACCTGAAAAATTACATTTTCTACTTCCTACAATTCAATGCTTGACCTTTATCAACACCATATTGATATATATTTATATGTATATTGTATTGATGTTTTATGACAGACTGCTAAATATTTAGATATATATTTTACGATTAAAAAACAAAGCCCTGCTTAAGGTTGGGAAAATCGATCCATCAAATAGACTCGTAGAGTACCTATTGAGATATCGTAATATCTTCAACAGAGATTGTCACGAATGGGGCTTTAGAGATTTGTAATAAGTCACTGCACCATTCCTATTTCACTTTGTACGCAATTTTTTTCATAGTTACAACGTTCTGTCGAAGGAAATTTCAAATAGCTTCCATCTGAATGAAAAGCTAACTAAACTAAGTTGGCTTAAAACTGAAAATTGTGTGTATTGTGCGACATGAGTGGTAAAGTAGATGAAAGCAAGACTTCTAAGTACATGTGCCACGATTCGAGTTTCGGTCACGGAACATTATTGCAAAGAATTTGTGCGAGCTAGGATACGCGTATCCTAGCTCGCACAAATTTTTTGCATTATGTCTGGTCGTGGTAAAGGTGGAAAGTCTCGCGTCAAGGCACGGAACATTATTGTCAGTAATTTACGTGTTCTTAATAAAAACGAAGTCAGTCTATTTGATGAATTAACTTTGTTGTTAGTTTTACTGACTATATATATAGATATATATACATATATATATATATATATATATATATATATATATATTCCATAATTTTTCCAATAAATTTTACTGAAAATTCAGGCAAAGAAAGAAAATATAAGATGAATAATCGAAATTCATTTTTGATGGGAAAATAGTCTAGATTTTTTCTAAAATGCTTAACTAAATTAATAACAAATATTCATATAAGTTCATTGAGTGTACTAAGAATAATTAAGCGAAAGCCTAACTCATGGACCATTAAATAAATATTTCTTCCATTTCCTTTTCTGACTTATCTTAAATTAGAGCTACCTATAATTTATTAATAAATATTCCGCGCATTTCGATTTATGAAAATTTATGATTATTCTCTGTAAGTTTAACATAGTTTTTTACTTTCACATTAAAATGTAGTTTTTCAGTTATGGGCAGTTTATTTTCAATAATTTAATCTTAATGTGACGAATGCTGTTCAAATGCTATGCATGTGACTGCATAGACTTATACGGGTGCCAGTCGTTATTCCGCTTCTTATATCGTTTGATTGGTTACGATGATCAGGAAAGATCAAAACGTATTATAACGTGTGACTAAAGCTAATTTTGATATGATGTGTTATTTGGTAACAGATGGATTACTGTATAACCCTAGAATTAAAATGTAACTTAAATAGTTATTGCCAAATAAAACGTAGTAACAGATTGAACATGCCTATTGAATTTATTCTAGTTGTCATAAATTGTTACAGTTGAGAAGTTCAAATGTTATTAAAAAAAACAAAGTTTTATTTTGAACATGGAATTATTAGGTTCATTGTACCCTTTTTATGTGCAAAAACAAAAAGAAATTTTATCAGATATAAGAAAATTTTCTTTCGCATGGTCTTCTCAAATATCTACTCTTGAACATATCTTTATATATAAATTGGAAAGCAAAACAAGATAGAAATACGTGAACAAAGCGAGTGTGAAAAATAGAAACCAATCAAATTGCGTGCATCACATCCAGTTCAAACTCAATGCTTGTACGTGCTTCTTCTGCTTACATAAATCCGGCTGCAATTTGTTTATCCATAAGGCTTCATATGTGGCTAGCTCCCTTTTGTTTCTGCATTTAGTAATTACTTTGAATGCTACGTCTGGAGAACATGCGTGCGTTGTTTCGATGATGTGTTGCGCAATAGCAGACGTGTATTCACCATTTGATTTAAAACAGGCGTTCAAGTTGCAATGTTCTCTCATTCGAGTAATTAACCGTCTGGTCGATCGGCCTACGTAAGTTGATCGACAACTTGCGCATGTATATTGGTAAATAATATTTGATATCGACATTAACGGCTGTTTCTCTTTGATTGCTGGTAAAGGCAAATGTGTTACCCTAAATAACACTCGTAGTTTGGCTGCATTAAATGTGCCAGAAAAGAAAACCGTCTACCTAAACATCCCATTTAAGGGGGATGCAGTTTCCCGAATGGCACAAAAGAAAGTTGAAGCAGCATTGACACGCACATTTAATGCAGCCAAACTACGAGTGTTATTTAGGGTAACACACTTGCCTTTACCAGCAATCAAAGAGAAACAGCCGTTAATGTCGATATCAAATATTATTTACCAATATACATGCGCAAGTTGTCGATCAACTTACGTAGGCCGATCGACCAGACGGTTAATTAACTGAATGAGAGAACATTGCAACTTGAACGCCTGTTTTAAATCAAATGGTGAATACACGTCTGCTATTGCGCAACACATCATCGAAACAACGCACGTATGTTCTCCAGACGTAGCATCTCAAAGTAATTACTAAATGCAGAAACAAAAGGGGAGCTAGCCACATACGAAGCCTTATGGATAAACAAATTGCAGCCGGATTTCTATGTAAGCAGCACACGTACAAGCATTGAGTTTGAACTGGATGTGACGCACACCAATTTGATTGGTTTCTATTTTTCACACTCGCTTTGTTCACGGTATTTCTATCTTGTTTTGCTTTCCAATTTATATATAAAGATATGTTCATGAGTAGATATTTGAGAAGACCATGCGAAAGAAAATTTTCTTATATCTGATAAAATTTCTTTTTGTTTTTGCACATAAAAAGGGTACAATGAATTTTATTAAAGCTCGCATTTCAAAAGTATGTATTAGGTGTTGCGAACCTAGTAATAAATTAGTTCAGTTGTGACCAGAAGGACAAACCAAAGACAGCATGAACGGAATGTATAATCTCGTGCACATTCGTTTCGTGCTTACTGACGACTCATCAGTTGGAGCTGGTATTACGCCCTTTAACCACTATATATTTGGGTGAGAAATGTGGGATAATAGGACGGTACTTCACAACTGCATGTTTACCCATGCGTATAGTAGAGTTTACAGTCCTATTTTCCTATATTCATCAATCAAATATATAGAGAGTAAAGGGCGTAATACCGGCTACTACTGATGAGTCGCCAGTAAGCACGAAACGAATTTGTACGAGAATATATGTTCCGATCATGCTGTCTTTGGTTTATCTTTCTGGTCACAACTAAACTAATTTTTTACTAGGTTCGCAACAACTAATAAATACTTGCATATTTATTAGATCTCCGCCACAAACAGTATCTAATTATCGGTTTCATTGCTATTATGTACGTTTAGTTAAGGATTTTTATCCCAAAATATTCCGTTAACATATTGACTGTTAGGCATTCTAAATCACGCGTATTATACTATTTATTAGAATTTTATCATTCATCAAAATGAGTTTAAATATGCTCTTTCTAATTATACAATATGTTGCTATTTTTACGGAAAGCATACAATAACGTGATGTTAAAGTTTAAAAAAAACAAAATAAAAAAGCTAAGGTTAAATTAAAAATGGTGAATACTGCAACAGATCCCAAAGCGAAGTGCCCAGGTTCGAGCCATGACGGTGGAAATTTCTGGACAAAATGAGATGTGTTTCAAATAAGTACGTAGCGGGTCTACCGGACGAAATGCCTTTTCTACATTATACATTGCTTAGTTTATACTGACAAATCTATTCCCATAGAGAGTCAGGTGTTTATATCAAAGTCGCTCACTTGATTTAAGTAATGTGTTGTTTCTGTGTTGCTAGCAATTTATTTGTTTATGCAACCTGAGTACGTGTGTGTATGTGAAATCAAGAGATCAATTTACAAAACTATTTGAGCTACTTGTCTACTGGCGAATTGTGTTTTGTTCGAGTTTTCGGCCATTTTGAAATTAAATGTGCACAGAAAATTTTTATCAATATGGGAAAAAAAGTATCACTACAGAGATTACTCCGACGTTCGTATCAATTTTTGTGCACCATCTCCCTAACTATAGAAACCAGCATAAACGTTTTACGTGGAAGTCAATTCAGGAAAACGTAAAGTTGAGGACTTTCTACCCTCCCTGACTGAGCTTAATACACTCAAAAAATGTTTGCGTTTGAACGTCACCCAAAACAATTTGTACAAACACCTTCATTTCGTTGTGGCATGTTTCTTGAAACGTAATGCTTTCAATGGAGTTTTTGTGCTGATCTTTTGTAATAGCATAGGTTTTACGCTACCCAACTTGTAATTAACTGAACAAGAAAATGCAATTATTGAAAAAATTGGTCATAAAACTTACACTAAGCAGTTTCTCAGTTTGTGGTTTTTGATCGATCTGCCTTAAGTAAAAGTTGTTCGGGAATTTGTACTTTCCTAAATGTTTGCTTGGACAGTTGATAACTTGGTAGAACAATTTCACAAAGCCTATAGCTTAATCGTTGTAGTTCAATTTCAAATGAAATTCGAAAGCTTGCTGCGTAATGAGATAATTAGAATTTGATTGACCATAGATGTCAGCTGTAGTTCTTCGACGCAAACACGTTATTGCAGATCTGCTGATTGCCGAATATGCATCACCTCTCGGAGCCAAAAACGCAAATATCAATGACCTCCCTCATTTAACAAAAAAAATTACATCTGGCCTTTTGTTGAAAAAGAATCCACATTTGGCCTGATCACTGATCCGTAGAGAAGAATAAACTCACCTCACTACTGAAGTCCTGCTGTGACTGCTTGGCGCTGGCCACGTCTTTGCGTAAGGCTGCGATATTCCGCACTGTGTCGTCGATGCGTATCTGCGCCTCTTTGTTTACACTAATTTGTCCATTTAAAAAGTTTGTCTTTTCCCGAACGCCCGACTCGGCCTTGAAGGCAGTATCTTTCACTTCAGCTAGTTGCTAGAAAAATAATAATAATAATAATAATAATAATAATAATAATAATAATAATAATAACTAGTAAATATATTTTTAAAATCTTGTAGCAAACTTGATTCATAGTTCGTTTGTGACGTTTTTATAAGTTTGCGTCGTATTTGTTGAAACTGATTATTAAAAAATTTTTTCCAAACGACGAAATCGCTTTAGATAAATTGCTTATTTACGTGACAATCAGTTAACAAATGGGCCGTAAATCTAGTAAACCATCTACAAATAAGTTATGCGACAGACATCAGAAAATGGCTTTATACAGTTTTTTTTAAATAGCTGGCAAGTCGTGATAACAAAACTAGTCTCTCCCTCAAGGACACTAGTTGAATATATTTTACACAAATAAAACTGTTTTTAAAATAGAATAATGGATGTTTAATATTTCTAAGCCGTCCAAGATACTGCAGAGAGCAATCAATCAAAAAGTTCGATGGATTAAAACAAAAGTTAAGAAATGAAACGCTTCCATTAAACAAACGGAAAATCTGTACAACAATTTGGTTTAGTGTACGCTACAATAATTTCAATCAAGCACCAATTTAAAATATCACACATTTACTCTGGGGAAATGTCAAATCGTCATATTTAGCTGGTGTACCGAAGAAATAAGTCGAAACAAATAAGCGAAATAAGCGAGAAAACAAGCAAAATTTTATTTAACCAGTCTTCGGACTAGAAACAAGCAGTAATCACATGATGTTTAACCTGTCACAAAAAGTATCATTTCTACCGTCGGTTACACCCAAAGTCGGGAGAAATTAGCTCAAAGTAATCATCAATTCCAAAGAGGCTAAGGGCGCTTATTAGGATAGTGGAAATGAATGGACTAGTCGTGTTGGAATGCTCGGTACTGGACACTGAAGTCGAAAAATTAAATTATTGAATAAGCAGCAAACTCATTTAAAATGGCTTATTGTATATCAAGAGCAAAAGATACTAAAGTGTTTTTTTTATTTCTCTTGCTTAAAAATGGAGGAACTCGATTAGACGCGGTGATGGTATTTTTTTGAACTGAGGAATTTTGCATAGATCTGTAAGGAGAATAGTTAATGTCGCTACTATTCTTCTTGATGACACAATGGATAATATTACAGAAACAACCTACATATTCCTATTTTTATAATAAAATGCTATGATTAATTAGGATGCTTCATGGTACGTGCAAAATCAACGTAGTTTTATATTGGACAAGAGGTTAATTTTTAAATCGTTCGTTTAATGCCAGGCGTCAAAAACCTATTTTTTAACAAATTGTTGTTAACTTGTTACTTTTTAAGCACCAGGCTAATAAATGTTTTGATTTTCTCTTTCATATTTTATGTTGAAGCATATAAAATTATTGATATTAAATGGCTCGCTTTTATATTTTACTTTTTATACATTTTAATTTACCATTTATTTATAATTATTTGAACTAATTCGCAAGTTAATTTAATTCACGTTTGTTGCAGTACAATTTGCAAGAAAAAACCTACATATTCCTATACTTATAATAAAATGCTTTGGTTAAGTAAAAAATTTCATGGTCCATGCAAAATCAGCGTAATTTTATATCAGAAAAGAGATTAATTCTTCAATCATTTTTCCAGCTCTAGGCGTCAAAAGCCTAATTTTAAGGCATTTTTGCTAACTTGGGACTTTTCTAGCACCAAGCTAATAAATATTTTGATTTTGTCTTTCATGTTTAATTTTTTAGCATATAAAACCTTTGGTATTAAATGTTTCGCTTTTATATTCTACTTTTTTAGCCATTTTAATTTACCATTCATTTATAAATGTACCTGGGTTCAATATTACTTGAGCGAATTTACAAATTAATTGAATTCACGCTGGTCGAAGCACAAAACGGGCTGTTGTATGCGAAAAAAGATTGCTCAACTTCTTGTTATATTTTATCTTGCTAACAAATGAATTAAAAACGCTTTTTAAATAAATAATACGGAATGTGCGATGATGTAAACGATAGCAGGATGAAATGCGTAGTAAGTGAAAATAACCGTATTTCCGCCGTGGTTAATGACTGACAAAATAAATGTTAATTGGTGTTTATTTCAAGTCTATAAACTTGATCTAAATAATGTGTTCAGCATCGAAGCAATCAATACATATAAGGTTATTCACGGAGCAAAATTGTACTATATATATATATATATATATATATATATATATATATATATGTTTAGAATGCGACAATATTAAATAATATTAACTTTGAATTCCAAATATTAATGATTTCCTAAAATAATAAACAATTATTATGACTAACAAAGCCTAGTTGTTTATAAAATTTTATTGAGGTTAGCTTATGGAAAGCCTAAATAGTGTTCATTGAGTCTGCTTATTGAATCAAAAAGGTATTCTTAAAAATCTTATCTGCAAACCGGTGAATAATGGAATTGATTTCTAGTGATGATTCGTCTGCATTTCACTCATTCACTTCCGCCGACAAACTGGTCAATTTTATTTTTATTTATAAACCATACCTGTTCCGTATAGGATAAAAAGTGTTACTTTTCAGCCATAATAACATACATAGGACAGGAATTGTTAAGATTTATTGATTTTTGAAGCTATACACCAAGAGAATCTTCACTTCGACTTGAAGCAGTGATAGAGTCTATTAATTATACTGGGGTGGTATGGTTTAGTGTCAAATTACCTTTTCTTTCAATTCATTATCGATTATTCGTTTTTTTAATATTCAGCTAGGCACAAGTGCGTTAAGCCGATAATCAGGGCAGATCAATCTGCTGCATTTTCGGAGAAGAAACTGACCTCGTGATTTATAAAGCATTTAATGTATAATGTCTAGACGGTGGTTTAGTGTACATCCGAAGAAGACGCCAGTATTTTCTGGCAGGACAGTATCTAATTTGTTAGGATAAATATTTTGGAATAGGTCTGTTAAGACTCACTTCAGCGAGCTGATCAATTTCTTTGTCACGACGCTGCATTCTATGTACAACTTGCTCCCACTGTGAAATCAATTCATTGCGCTCCTTAAATGCAATACGAAATTCCGTGCTGAGTTTGTCCAGTTCAACCTACAATGTCGACACGAGTGAAAATAAAAAAAACATATATTTGTGAAAAATAATAGCTGGCAGTTAAATCTTGCAAGCATACTTTCAATACACCACGAGTCGTCTCGTAGATGAGGCCAGAAATGCGTTTGACACCACCACGACTATCAAGACGACTAATCGCTGGCTTAGTAACACCAGGAATGGTGCAACGCTAGACTTTACGATGACGCTTAACGTCACCCTTTCAAGATCATCGCCTTCTTCACCACAAACATACACGGTTAGTGCAAGCAGCAATTAAATCCTTCTTGACAAACGATATTTCGTGAGATTTTAATTACGTTTACTCATGCTTTTCTAAAACAGATCTAGATTGCCCGAGATTTATGAGGCTTCCTGTATAGCTGACCAAAAACACAAATTCGGAGAATTGCTTCTCATAAATTCATTATCATTTAAATTGTAATGAAAAAGAAATGTTTATCCTAAACGATATTTCTCTGTATTATCCATCAACGGAGTAAAATTTTATTGGGAGCATTAAAGAGCAGATTATTAGTTTAATGACTCTTTATACCATGTTTAATAAATAATTGAAATATCATTCAAGAAAGAAATATTGAATAAATTTATAATAATGCTTTGGGACAGGTGGACGGCACGATCCAAACGTCCCACATTCTTTAACCAAATATATAGTGGGCATTGGGCGTAATGCCGACTCCGACTGATGCATAGCCAGTAGGCACGAAACGCACGTGCACATAAGATTATACCTTCTGTTCATGCTGAATTTGGTTTATCATTCTGATCCTATTTGAACTAATTAATAGCTAGGTACGCAATATCTAATAAAATATGTGCACATTTGCCGGTATAAACATAGCATTGTATAAGGCAGAAAAAGCAATTGATCAAGTGGACCGATATTCCATTTAATGGGATCCGCCTTTATTCATTGTCCGAGCAATATGGCATCAGCTTAACATGCTATGAATACGAATAGTTTGTGCAGAATAACTTTGACACATCTCCCACTACACGTAGATTCGCATACACACTTTTTAATTAGACTTTCTATTAATCAAATTTATACCTTATCAGTTGAAATTTAACAACACAACAGTTATGAAAACTGAAATTTTAATAACTTTCTCACCTGCTTGGATTGTGTATCGATAACAGCACAGTCCAGAGCACGACGTTTCTTTATTGATTCTTCAGTCAATTTCTCCAAACTTAGATTTAGCTCCTTTTAATTTATAATAAAAATAATAAAATGCATCGATAACCTAATTAATGCATTAATCAATAAAGAACTCTTATTGACACAAAACTCGGTATTTTAGTTTATATATAAACAGGGTGTAAAGTCTGCACAGTGTAGCACAAATTAATAGGATTTTAAGATAAAAATAAAATTTGCACTTTAGGGTATACAATTTTATTTGCTATTTGTCAAAATCTGCATAAAAGAAAACTATTGTTAAGAACAACGAAAAATTGTAAAATTGCATTAAAATATAACAATGGTCATAATTCATTTCTATGTATACGTACATATCACATTACAAACAGGGTAAAATGCAGATTAATCAATTATTGATGACAACACTTATTTAAATCTACTTTGTGGATTTGATATAAACACCAGTGCAACTTTAAACAGAATAAAAATTTCAATAATACTACAATTTACAGGTACTGGCACGATTAGACACTTTCTTATCGTTATCATTTCGCAATGGAAAATTGTGAACGTTGTTTAAACCACAGTATATATATGTCTACACACATATATATATATAAATACTTATGTATGTTTAAGTATATATATATATATATATATATATATATATATATATACATATATATATATAATCACATGAGTAACTTTTCCATGTGAAAATATAAAATAAAAATTTGGAGGTGATCGCACGCATTTCATATTGGTTGTTCCCTTATTTAGCACTCTCTCAATGTTTACATTTTCTATCTTGTTTTGTCTTTCAATTTAAACATAAAGATATGTTCATTTGTACATTCTTGAGAAGAAAATGAGAAAGAAACAATTCTTGTATCTTATAATTTTTTTTTTATTTTCACACATAGAAAGGGTACTACATGAATTTTATTAAGGTTCGCATATATATATATATATATATATATATAAATATTTATTTATTTATATATATATATATATATATATATATATATATATATATATATACCTGTTCAAGTGGAAATAAAGCGATTAATATCAATTTCTCATTGCAAACGTAAGACCTTATTTTTAGACTTAATTACTTAATTGAAATATTTTTGAGTGGCGTCTAAGTAAAGATGGGGGAAAATACGGTGAATATATCGGTCGCAAAGTTTTAACTGTATATATTTAAGAGTTAGTAAAATAAAAATTTTAATTAAAATAGTAAGTGAAAATAAAAGGTTATAAAAATATTCTTCAAGTGCCTACTCAAAGAATGGTTATATTTATGTATGGAGTACGTGCTTTCTAAACTTTACTTTTATTAAAATATGCTACATTATCCATAGCCTAAGTTAATCGATACAGTAATATAGCAAGTAACAATGGACTAAATTATAAGATAATCCTACAATAAATTAAGAGACATTTAATTACTCATCCTCCACCATCTGTAAGTTAATTGCAATCAAATATTCTTATTATTTTACCTGAGCGAGTTTCTGATTATTATTCGTGCAAACTTCGCTTCCTACCATTATTTAATGCTGTATTCCAAATTAAACTGAGTGATTTTTCTAAGGCTTTTTAATTTATTATGTCATTTCTCGATTTAATTACGATGGATCATCTTATCAGCCTCGTCAAACTACTACGATCACAAAACGATATGCGTCTACAACCATCTCAATTAATTGTGTGTCGTGTCTCTATTGTATGACATGCAAGATCTGATTTATAGACATTCCCCTATTTGTATGCAGTTCAATGTTCCTTATTCTTACTTCAATTGGGCGCATGGTTTCATTCACATTCATGAGGTTACAGTCGTTTCATGGAATTTCATGCACTCTTGATGTGTCTAACGATTCAATTTTCTCCTTTAGGTTGGGAAGTTTAGTGCCTAGGGTAAATGTCTGTTTTAAAATAGTACGTATGTTGTCTTTCATACGTAGTTTCGAGTCGGGTATTAAAATTAACCTCAACTTCTTTTTTGTTTTAACTGATTTAATGTATCTCTAATTATGGTTAAATTTACTTACGACACTCATCTTATTTGCTTCTATTAACTTTACAAGTTACCCTTAGTACTAAATATTTTTTGCAGTCTAACTAATTCAATCTCCTTATGTTTTGTAAATGTCAGTCTCAAACTTCTAATTGTCATCGTTTTAGCATACCGATTTTGTTTTTATAGGGATGATTTGACTTTAAATTAAGTATGATAACTAAATAACTATCTTTCCTATAATCATTTCGTTCTAATTCTTTACCAGAAATGGTAATTCTTCAAATGATTCATTTCCAATCGTAAATTTCAGTACGGTCACATAATTGGCTTAGTCTAAGAAAATTTTCAGTTCATCCTCCTCATAATTCCAAATAACTAATATGTCATTCAAGAATTTACACACAGTTTTGCATATAGGGTATTCATATCTAAGATGATTTTCTTCGTGTAATGCCTGAAGATACTTGCTATTGGAACTGCCAGAGTAACACCTCGAATTTGCTTATAATGTCTATTTAAAAATGTAAAAAAATTAGAACATATACGCGTGTTCATCATCTCCATAATATACTCATCCTAATTTTAATTTCTTCTAATATTAATGTGTGATCAACCGGGAAACGCCGAAAATAGTCCAATGCTTTCGTTACTGGAATACTTGTGTACATCTTCACCACATCTAAGCTCGCCAACCTATTGTTTACATTTATCGACAATGTCGACCAGATGGTATGGTATTATCTGCGCATGGTTAAAAAGTACAAATATTTTCTCATTATGTGACGTAGGAACTTGAGCATTTTTATGTTGGAGAATATTGGACATTAGCACTAATTCTCAAATGGTTAACTGGTTTATTTCCCTTAACTAAAGCATACACTCTAAACGTGTTCCCCGGTATTCTGCTTTCAAATAAAGTATATTCCTGCCTATTAGTTAGTAGTCGCCAAATTCCCAAGAAACTCCATGAAATTGGAGCCGGCTTATCCTCCAAAAGGAGTCAGCCGCAGTAAAGTAAAGTAAAGTTAGTCGCCATTAGCGAAAGTGGCTTTTAAGAAGACAACCGGTTTTGGTTGTCGAAATAACAGTCTTCAAACATTGATGTAGAAAAGGTGAAGTCAGATTAATTTTCTTGCTTTAATAGAACACACATCAGTTGTGTGTAATGGTAGGTTGAGTTGTGATACATTGATAGAACAAATTGTATATTCATGTTGCACTAATGGGTAAATTTGTCGGTGATGAAAATAATCTTTAAAACACATTTCGTATTCTTATCGTGATTTATGATATGAGCCCATTATTGGAAGTAAATTTAAATTATATTTGCTTGCGTGAAGCGAAAAATAAGCTAAACACGAGGAAAATTGTCGTTCGAAAATTTTTTTTCCTTAAATACCTACTTTATAATAAATGTATCCTTCCGCATATGATTTATTTCTCAATTTTAATTACGAATTACATTTAAACATTCATCATGTCACTGTAATTTTTATTGATCATATTGTAGTCATTATACTAATTAAATAATAAAATATAATAATTTTTATCAATGTTTTTTTATTAAAATGTTGTTAATGTGGGAGAACTAATGCACAATTTCATGGGGAGTTAGATAAAACAATCCTAGAGTTGAAAATTTCTAGAACCATTGTCGGAGTTCACATGATATTATCGTGTTGTATTCAAAATCATCATCATCATCATTTCCAGCCACACAAAAGTCAAGTGACTAATGTTTCACTGCCATATAACCATAAGGAGTGAAAAAAGTATAGAAGTGAATTTAGATAAATTACTATTGAGATTTCCGAGAGAGGGAGAGGGGTAGAGAGAGAAGGAAAACCTTGCTATTATGAATAAATTTATCAGGATAACTCACAGAAATGAGGCAAACTAAACCTCTCCACAACACCATTATGGCCAAGTTAGCATTCAGGCAAGGCGACATCAGCAACACAGCTTCCTTGCGGATTTCACCGTATCACGTCATAAATAAACCGAACCACGCAGCTAACTTTGCCCTACTAAGAAAAGAAAGTTACGAAGATGATTCTACCATACATCTGCAACAAGATCGCCACTGAGCTCGATTCGCTGCCATATCGATAAGGGTTTCTAACCAAGAACTGTGATGTGCACGAGGACCCCATCCCGGAAGACGAGTGGATCCTATACTACCCATTTTGGATGTAAGTGACTTTAAATGTTTCTGCCATGTCAAAATCTGCCCACCTTGTTTCTTACGCCAATTTGGTGCTGGATGAGAGAACAAAGCTCTATTGGGCAATCGGAATGAGGGCATACGCAAAACGTGACCGAGCCAACGAAATTGATGGAGCCTTATTTGCTTTTCTAAAGACGAGCACTTATTGTCAGATCCAAAATACGTCTACGGATGTCAACGTTAGTTATTCGTTGTTGGTAACCAACATGTGCTATACTTCTCAAACAACGATGATCGAATGCCTGTAAGCGTCGCAAATGATCAACTCTAAGAGGCCAAGTTTCACTAGCGTATAGTAAGACTGCGCGTACAGATGCATTGTAAACATGACCTTTAAGGCAAAGTGCAATATTGGCGTTTCTCCATAAATGACGAAGGTTCGAGAAAGCTACTCTAGCTTTCGCGATCCGTATTCTCACCCCGTCGGACATATTGCCTACGTTATTGATAGAGCTCCCAAGATATGTAAACCTGTCGACTATGTCAAGATCTTCATTCTGCAGTCGCAACGTTGGAATGAGTGGTGGGTGATCCTGTAACAGTATCTTACATTTAGAGGGTGCGAATTTCATACCGAAAGACGGAACAACGTTTGCTAATCTATTTAAGGTGGTCTGGGCAGCATGCTGATTGTCGAATAATAGTACGATATCGTCCGCATAGTCAAGATCGACTAGTTTATCTCCCGGGAGAACTTCAACCCCAGCGTCCTGAATGTGTGAGAGAGTGTTGTTCATAATAGCATCGATTACAAAATTAAACAAAAATGGGGAAAGTGGACAACCTTGACGAACACCACTGCTGGTTGTAAAGTTATGCGTTAATTCGTTGGAGACCTTAACGCCACCAGAAGTATTTGTGTAGAGAGCTCGTATAATATTAACAAATTTAGTGGGCACACCGCTTTTCGACAAGATATGGAATAAAACATTGCGAGCCACCGAATCAAATGCACCCTTGAAGTCTAGAAAGACGACTATTGTGGGACGGTGATATAAATGTCTCTGTTCGAGAACTTGCCTTAACGTAAAAATATTATCTATACAACCTCGTCCTGCGCGGAATCCGGCCTGTTCTTCTCTTGTTTGTGATTCACGTGAAGCGCTAAGACGACGTAGGATAATCGAAGCAAATAACCTTGATACGACCGGAGTCAAACTTATACCACGATGGTTATCGCACGAATTACGATTGCCTTTTTGAAGATGGGAATGATGGTCAACTCATTCCAGTCAAGTGGTACGGTTTCCTCATTATATATAGTATGAAAATGTTTGGTCAACGCTCCTGAAATTATATCGCCACCATCCTTAAACAATCACGGAAGCGGATCATCGGGGCCTGTGGCTTTGCGGCGCTTAAGAGATAGGATTGCATCGCGTACTTCTAACTCAGATGGTTCTTCGGGACTAACATTCCACACTGTTGATGCAGACATGCTTTCGGGAAGCGGAACTGACGCGGGTGGCCAAGAAAATTGATCTCTAAAGTGTTCAGCCCACCTGTCAAGACGACTTATTTTATCGGTTATTAATTCGTTGTTACTATCATTTATAGTTTCGCTAACTTTTAACTTTCTCGGACCTGTTGTGCGTATAAGTTGGAACAAACAGCGACTGTTACCTGACGCGAAAGCTACTTCCATTTCTTCAGCCTTTCTGCTCCAAAAGTTTTCGAGATCGCCTTTTAGACTGCGCTTAAGTTGGCGTCTTATATTGCGACGGGTATTATTATGAGTCGAGCCAGGTGGAATTTGGCGCCTTATTTCGATTATCTCCATAGACTTTACAGAGAGCCAGTGATTATTTCTACGGGGGCCTGCTATGCCACATACAGTAGTACCTGCATTGTGCATAGTGGAACTTATCTTGGACCAAAGTATATTCGGATTTTCGCTATTCAGACCAGTTAGTTTAGCCTTTAGAATATTTTCACAGTTTTGTCGGATGGACGGTTTTTCGAGTTTGCCTACATCAATTTTAGGTTTATTCTTAATTATTTTCCCGGAAAATTTTAGAGTAAATCTACAACGGATAAGTGCATGGTCGGAGTCGACATAATTGTTCCAAAAAGAGCGACAATCCTGGATGCAACCACGCCATCTATAACTAATTGCTACATGATCTATTTGAGTCCACCGTTGTCCGGGTGCTGGAGGACGCCATGTAGCACAACGTCTAACACTACGTCTGAAATTTGTACTACTTAAATATAGTCTATGTTCAGCGCAGCTATCCAAAAGCCGATCACCATTATCATTGCGAATTGAGCTTAGAGTGTATCTTCCACCTAAATTAAATTCCGTGTTGCTTAAGCGACCAACTTGAGCATTCATGTCACCCATAACCAGGACTATATCCGAACTTCGTGCTTTACTTAGTAAGGAGCTTAATTCGGAGTAAAAAGCGTCCTTGCTTTCTTCTGTGCTGCAATCGGTAGGAGCATATGCAGATACAACGAAGAGGCAACGATGATAACGGTTGTGCTTTGATTTTAGTAGATGTATTTAAACGTGCCGCACACAATCGACTATTTAAAGGGATCCATTCAATTAAGCAAGCTTCAGCTCGCGCGCTAAGAGCAATACCAACGCCCCATTTACCGGCTTGAGAGGACTCTGTGGAACCAGATGTTCGAAGCCAATAACGCGTAGATAGGGATGGTGCAACTAGTTCTGTAATGCACGTAGGATCCTGTATTCTGGTTTCAGATACGCAACATATGTCGATTTCTAATTTATCCGACGTACGAGCAAGAGATTCTTGCTGTCCAAGTTGTTTTAATGTTCGCACATTAAATGCGCCTACGTTAAAACCTAACTTAGGTTTAATGAATGATCGTCTACAAGAACCATTTTCGATATTTGGCAACCTAGTATTGGGCTCAGTGTTATGATCTAAACCAACCATATTTATAGTATCTAAAAGAGAGTTATTGTAAGATTGAGAAGAGGAAGGGGAAGGAAAGGACGCAGAATCGAATATAGAGTTGGAGTTGCCTGCAGTAGCCTGTTTTCGCTTATCCACCCTGCACGGCTCAGCAGATAAGGCGACCCTTTTTATACTGCGCGACGGCCGATGCAGTATGTAATTATTGTAAGTTGTACTTGTCATGGTTATATGTGGACTGTAAAAGAACACTAGGTCGCCCATTCCTAGTGATGGTTTTTATTCTGAGTTTTCCTTCTCCTAGATAGTCTGCCAACCAAAGCTGATGAGCACAATCTGCCCAGATGCCAGTGGCCAGAGTTTCCTTCAGCAGCCGAAACTTGCCCTTCACGTCTGGAACGCTTGCTCTCATTCAGTCACTACACATTTAACAAAAGTTACAGTGCAGTTAGACCAAACTCGAGGCTTCACATGAAACGGGATGATGGCTGTCCCTTTATGGCCCGGCAAGGTTCATGTTACCAATCCCGGGTCGACTAGCTTGAGCCCGCCGGTCGTCAAGCCGGAATTTCTATGGCTACGGGCCAAACAACAATCATTTAAATATAAAAAAATAAATTTTAATGGGTTATCATTATGTATATATAGTGATAAGAGTTATATATATATATGGTATATATATATATAGTGTGTGTGTGTGTGTGTTTGTGTTACTTTTTGCTCATCCAATTATAACTGTTGATTGTTCGCAACCGATCACATATTTGCTATGTCTGAAATAGAAGTAAAAATGAAAGTCAGCCTATTTTTCAATCGCTTAATGAAATAAAAACCCAGGATTCACATAATTTGAAGTTTGGAAAGTGTTTTTAAATATTCTAGAAATGAACCACATATCCACTTCGCAATATAATGCTTTTCTTTATTCTTTTATATATATATATATATATATATATATATATATATATATATATATGTCAGTATAAACTCAAAAATATATCAGGTTGCAAAGGCAATTCATTCAATAGATGGGTTACATCCTTATTGGAAACTTTAGAAGTACTGACCAGAATCTGCCGCGAACGCGAATCGAAACCCGGAGGTATGCTCTAACCACTGCGCCACTTGAGCCGCGTATGTCAATTTAATATAACTTCCCCAAGTGGCATGGTCTCTGCTGTATAATGATAGATCAGCAGTGGCTAGTTAGAACTTCAGGTTTTAAGATACTCCAACTAGGATCCACTGGAAGCATAGGCTAATCAGAAACATAAGTCGGTATGTTTGTTCAAGTTGCACGTAGTAATCGACACATTTTACTTGAAATTTGCAAATATAGACGAAGCCGGTTTACTTAATAAATTGTCATTGCTACCTGATGCGAAGTTAACTTTATACTGAAAAAAATATACATACCACATTCTTCGACCAAATATATAGTGGTTAAAGGGCGTAATACCGGCTCCTACTGATGAGTCGCCAGTAAGCACGAAACGAATGTGCATGAGATTATACTTTCCGTTCATGCTGCCTTTGGTTTATCCTTTTGGTCACCACTGAACTAATTTGTTACTAGGCTCGCAACACCTAATACATACTTGCATATATATTAGCTCTTCGCAACAAACAGTATTTAACTGTAATATAGTATGTTAGAATGTTATTTTCTAATAATCAATTGTATTTGAACTATTGTTACCGTTTAAAAATCTACACTTATTAATGTCACTGCTGGGTTTTGTTTGGTTTGTAATTAGCAGTCGGTAAGCTCGCTTCTAAAGGATTAAATAACAAAGATTTCCACGAAACCTGAATTTCGGTTTGTTTGTTTTGTGTCGACCAGTCAATTAATATGAGCTAAATAAGGTTCAATAAATTGAAAATATGTATTAAAGTTTCTTTAATAAAATTAGATTATATTCTCAATACTACCATTTGAATTATATTATAGGTTAATTATAATATGCAAAGCAGAGCAAGCAGTGTACACAAAAAGTGACGTTCATATGGTCGCGCAAACCAAAAATTAATCAAAAACGAAAATATACATCTTCTGACAATTGGAATTATGTATAAGATTTTGCGCACCGGGAAATCCATAAACTCTGGCCTTAATATATATGTATTTGCTGGAGGAACATGTGTTCAGAAATAGTTTTAATTCTCAATTTTGGTGAACTTTAGCATTTATTTAAATCCATTGTGTTGGTACCACGTACGAACTCGGCAACCATGGTGGTTGTACCATGTACTTTTTCAGCAACCATAATGTTAGAATATATATACATATATATATATATATATATGTTATATATATATATATATATATACATATATATATATATTAGTTCTCCGCCACAAACAGTATCTTCTGACCATTTTCTGCCTTACCTGAGCATATCACCCATCGTCCTGCTGTACATACTTTTGTAGCGCCAGCATGTCATCGCCACGCTTTTCTGCCTCCTCTAGCCAGGCTTCTAATGCACGTCTATCTAACTTCACCATTTTTCGTGCCTCATCCAGTTGACATTTCTTCTGGAACAACGTGGTCTATTTGAATAAAAAAAACGGAAAAGCATATACGAAGTTGATAAATTTATCGTATTTAACGAAATATAAGGAGTAACACCAAAGTATATTGGAGTTAACTTATATAGCCTTGTTAAGCTATTAGACTACACAGCTTTTCTGAACAAATTATTCAAAAAACAGTACATGTGTGTAAAATAAATTAATGAATAAATATACATATACTCACAGATTAGAGTGGCTGGTTGAACTTTCCGTCAAAAGAGAAGCCTAATAGACACCACGTGTTGGGAAAAATAACTATAATTTAATATATAACGAAAGATTGCACGTAGTATTTGGTGAGAATGGTCCAGTGGATAGAGTCCCAGATTCCGAAGCAAGTTTGCTTCAGTCCGAACCTTGCCCAGGGCAAATTCTGGCCAGTGGTGGAAGAGTTCTCAATATAGACGAAACCGGCGAAATTGCATTAGACATTAAAAAACTTTCTAAAACCAGTTTGTCGTATTGTTTTGTTTGTGTTTCCAATTTCATTCAGAGATTTTTTTATATTGCACCAAATAGCTGGTCTGAAATATCGGCTAAAAACTTCACGCGAAACCGGAATATGTTCTTTAAAAAAACGTAACTAAAATGACCAAAATGAAAAGCTGGTTATAAAAACAGACCAAGTCAGCATGAAAACTAGGCATAATCTTATTTGCGTAAGTGTATTTTGCTTAATGACTACGTAATCCTATAATCAATCTCAATACTATTTTTGAATGGCGTACATAGTAACTAGCTTAATCATATAGGTGAAGAATAATATGCAAACGTCAGCATTAGCAAATTGCACTCTTACTGAGGACTCATAAATGGGAGACAGCACTGCGTTCCAAACCCACTGTATAATTGAAAGGTGTTGATTAATATTCGAAGCAACTAAATTGTATTTGTAACTGAACTGGCAATTTATCGGAACAGGCGTCCGTTACGCTTCTGAGCAGACCGCACTGCCCTTGTGTACTTCAGCACTCGTTTAATGCCTGATGTATTGATCAATTTCCAGTAAATGGGATTACATCCTTTATGCGTGATGGCTATAATGCAACTTCCTGGTTCTATATAACAAAATGTTAGTTCACACGCGTGAATGGTTGGTGTAATCTAAAGTCGAAATTTACAGTTTCGTCCATAATTGAGAAAATAAGCAGTTCTTCTTAAACAGGATATGCAGCATAACTGGGCATATTAATTCAAACTGCTACATATTAAACTCTTTGTTTCAATGTGGACACCTCAATAAGTCGATATTTGAAATTCAAAAGGTCTACATAATGGTTCTTCTAAACTGTGTTCAGAATAAACTTATACACAAGGTAATTGTGTATTAGGTGTTGCGCACATAGTAACAAATTCTTTAAAATATGGCCGGAAGGATAAACCAAAGACAGCGTGTAGAGAAGGTATAATCTCGTGCATGTTTGTTTCGTAATTACTGGCGACCCATCAGCAGGAGCCGGTATCACGACCTTTCCTCACTATATATTTGGGTGAGGAATGTAGGAAAATAGGACGTACCTTATATGAACTTAGCTTTACTACTGCATTTTTACACATTTTTGTGGGAAATTGTGCCGCCAAATTGTCCCACATTACACACCTAAATATATAGTGGGTATAGGGAGTAAAACCGGCTCCTACAGATGAGTCGCCAGTAAGCACAAATAGAATGTGCACAGTAGAGAATACCTCCCGTTCGTGGTGCCATTGGATTATCCTTCTGGTCATATTGAAACTAATTTGTTACTATGTGCGCAACACAATTGCATACATATTAGTTTTCCGCCACAAATGGTATCTAAATGTTGTAAATACATCAAACAATCAAGTTTGTTACTACGTTTATAATGAAAACATCGTATTTATTCACATAATTGTATGAAAAAAAGCCATTAATGATGTATTTTTCATTTCCAGGTGCACCGTTTTTTGGCCTTGATTGATGGGTTCTCATTTGTCCCTACACTTTGAAGCCCTACACATGCTGCTTGTCTGAAAATGACGCCGGAACAAAATTTTCCTAACGTCATTTTCAGATAAGCAGCTGATGGATGGTTTCAAAATTAAAGGCCAAAAAATCGGTGCAACTGGAAATTATAGGATGCAAGATTTAACCGACCTACGAGTGCTACCAGTTGTTTCTCGCAAGAAAACGGTGGCGAAATTCACAACAAGAAGGACAGCATTGAGCATTACAACTCAACATTTATTTAGAGAACTATACCTTATTTGATGCAGCATGAAAATTTAATCAAGTCTTCCAATATTTCTACTGTTGAAGGAGACGAATTTGGTGTCAATTAATGTTTCATGTTAGCGCATTTTCAGCAAGTTATTTTTCATAAATATTTCTGCTTGACCGTTTTGTTTATGTTTTTTAATGAACTATTGTAATTCAGTTTCTAATTTCAGACTTTTACTCGGATTATATTATTGCCTACCACTACAGCGAAGAAATGAAGAAATGCTTATAAACCTGAAGTCATTATTTCGTTGTTATTTCAAAGGGTAGTCATTATTTCTCTTTGTATTTGACATTTTAATAAATTTAAAAAAATTCTAATTCCCTAATTTTATTCCGCATTTTTTGGTGCGGGATAATTGATAGCACACGTAGGTCGGTAAAATCTTTATCCATTTATATTTCTAGGTGCACAGATTTAGTTTAGCATGGATTCTCACTTGTTCCTTCACTCGGAAGCCGTCTATCAGCATTTCTATCTGATTTCAACTTCATTTTCAGACAAGCAGCTGATGGACGGCTTCAGAATAAAGGACCAAATGATTACCCATCAATCAGAGCCAAACAAAATCTGTGCACATGGAAATGTAATTGAATCACGATTTTACCGACCAACGAGTTCTATTAATGGTCTCGTACAATAAAAATGTGGAATAAAATTTAAAAATATGACAGCGCTGTGCAAGATAAAACGTAATTTATGCATTTCTAAGTCTCAACAAATCCAGCCAGAAGAAAATTTAAAACAGCAGAGAAAGAATTAAAATTTAAACTATCGATCTACGTTAGCATAGTGGCCGGGGCTCAAGTGTAAAATGCACAAAAAGATTTCTATGTATTAATCTCCTCCTAAATAAAAACGTATTGCCAAAATGTATTAGTTTCATAAATATTAGTCGCAAATATACCTCAGCGACGGCACGTCTTGCCTTCAAGTTGTCATTTGTGCCCTTCAACCTGCGTATTTCTTGTTGCAATCGACCCGTTTCGCGCTCAGCAACTTTGATTGAGTGCTGTTCAGCCTCATTTTCACGCTGACGTGCCGCCAATAGTTTTTCTGTGCAGTTTAACTCTTGTGCAACCTCTTGTTTGTGCAAGTTCAGCTGGGAAGTTCTACTTTGAATCTTTTCTAGCTCGTGTCGCGATTCCTCATTCCGTCTTGTAAGTTGCTCAAACTAATATGAAACGAAAGTCATATCGAAATAAATGGAGATAGACTGCACTGTCAAGTTATAATGTTATATCAGCGCATTTCTAGTAGAGAAATTGTAAACAAATTACTAGATTACAATAGCTTCATTACAGCTGAATGTAGATTTACGTCAAATCTGCAACTTTTAAAGTTAATTTATCAAACTTCCAATAAGTTGATGGTAGTAAGATAACGATAGAACACTACGTGTAATTCAATAAGAATCTCGCTAAATAAACCAACAATTGCTTGAATGCCCTTCGATAAAGCTGATGAAATATTGGTTTGAGCAAAACCAAGATTGCATCCATACCGGACTTGACATATGCTATCTTAATTATCTTAATGCTTTTTAGTCGAATCGAGAATTCTACGGTCTTTTTCTGTGTTTCTATACTTCATTTTGTGAATAATGAAAATAACTTGAAACATGTATTTGAATTTTTGACATAAAGCGAAATCAGAAGAGTCGCTCTGAACACCAGTCTCGTTTTTATTATTTACGCATACTCTGAATAGTTGTTTTATTCTCACATATAAAAATTTAAAAAAATATTTTTTAAATTTATTTATCTCGCTTGTGAAACATTACAAATAATGTAGAACACTAAGGCCAACATTAATAATAATAATAGTAGTTATAATTTTAGCCGTTAACAAGCTAAATATAGCATAACATGGCAAACGTAGTTCACCTACCAGACTAGTTTTGTCCTTAATTGTCAATAAACGCTAATAGCTGGAACTGTCTATGCCACGATTTAAACCATGGAAAATATTGATTTAATCTTGCTAATCATCTCAAATTTCAACGAAGTGACGCATTGTATGCGTTTGTCTTTTTTATACCGAACTGTGTTTTTGATCAATCTTTACTTCAGGGGAGAGCTCGTGATTATCGCTGTCGACTTATGTTACAATCATATAATTTAAGGAACATTGGTTGCGCGGGCGGAGATAAAATTTATTATAATCAATGTTGCGAACTTGATATAAACACCGGACCCATTAAGTACTTACATTTTTCCGTATAAACTAAGAATTTTATAGTAGAAAAGGCATTTTCATCCCGTATATCGGTTCGTCCATATTGAGAACTCATCGCATACTGGCCAGAATTTACCGCAGACAGGGCTCGAACCTGGGTACGTCTGCTTCGGAATCTAGTGCTCTAACCAGATCGTGAATGGTCAGTTGAAACTTCAGGTTTAAAGCGATGCCATATAGGCTCCACCTAAAGGAAAGGCTAACCAAGAAACATTAGTTAGTGAATAACTGAAAATTTTGTGTAGTGTGCTGCTCAGTAGTTAGAGCACTAGATTCCAAAGCAGACGTGCCCAGATTCGAGCCATGTTCGCGGCAAATTCTAGCCAGTACATGAGGAGTTCCCAATAAGGACGAAACCGGTCTTCTGGATGAATTGCCTTTTCTACATTCAATTCCTGAATTGCGTTTTCTACACTATACAATTCTTAGTTTATACTGATATATGTAAGTAATAATGGGTGAGGTGCTTTTATCAAGACCGCTACCTTGGTTGTAATAATTGTTATCACCGCTCGAACAACCAATGTTTGTTTAAACCTTACTTGTGTTTTTTAATCAAGTTTACGAACTTGAAGTGAACACCCATCATATTTTATTTAACCAGTCTTCGAAAAATATAGAAAGTCTACCGCCTTACCTACTCCGAATTTTAAAGAGACATAAAAGATAAGATATATAATTTAGATTATATGTAATAAGAATTATTACAATTATTTTATTACTGTTATTATTATTATTATTATTATTATTATTATTATTATTATTATTAGAAAGGAATGATATTCATTTTCTGAATAATTATTTGCAACGATCTCTTATCTTATCAAATCTAGTTTAAATAATTATCTTTATCACTGTCATGTGACTAAAAGCTCAAAATATGGCGAATTTGTCAAGCGGTCACCGCGAATGCCAGCAACAATTGGTTGAAACTTTAATTTTATTAGATGTCTTGTCTGGAGATCTTTCTATGTCTACCACGCGGAAAGCTTCTACAATGAAATTTAAAGGGAGGTTGCTTTATGTAAGTAAAGTAAGCGTGACCATTTTGTCAGGTCACCCCGTATCCCACCTTCAAAAGATGAGTTTCCTCAGATATTATCTCTGGCGATGGGGTGAAAACTTTGACCATTTAAAAGAGGTTTGCACAAATAATCTTAGGGCATATGTTTTCACATCGTACAAACAACTAAGAAATGACGAGCAAACAACTGTGAAGCCACGATCTCCCCTGGTCTGTTCTGAAAAATCGAGATATGACAACACACTGCCGCAGAAGCTTATCGAAATAACTTTTGAGAAGCTGACTTTGGTTTATTCTCATAGTGGTAAAAGCGTTTACAATTCTGGATGGCGAGATACAAAGAGAAGACAGTCAATGTTTGGCCGCGTACTTGTGAAGGATCTACTCTCTGCTCCCATATTGCAGTTTAGGTCGTTACCCTTTAGAAGCCACACTCATAGCGCATTCGTCATTTAGAAGCGGCCAGCACGAGTAGGCCGCTTTCTGTAGCAAGAGATATTAACACATGGTTCTAGCTGGAATCTAGTATTACCCAGCAACTCTAATCTACCCTGGTTTCAATGCTGGTATAGTAGTCCGACATCCGCCTCATAAGGAAAAAAATTTAACCTAGTACCCACTGGAAAAAAACAAAAAGCAGCACGAAATTCGAACGGGTTCTAGAAGTGTCGCTCTCTAAAACTTCCAAACCAAATCTCACTAGCACGGCCTAGGCTTCTAACAATGTCTCTTTAGCAGTGATTTTCTAGCCTAGAGATGAGGACAATTCATAGGTCTCGCTTCATCAATCCAACGGTTTGTGTTCTACACAGCCTACTTTATAGTGTCTTAAAATTTATGATTATTCTAAATACCCTACCTGAGTTTGACTGTTGAAGTTAGAGTCTGCGACAAGTCTTTGCTCTTCATCAACAAGACAGCAATTACTCTTGTCAGTGAACATTCTTACACCGGCCATCTTTGTTAGACTCTCGCTCACTTCAAATTTAAGGCATAACAAAACTTTCATCGAAATTTTTCCCAGCAATTCTTATCAGTTGTAGATCTCTCCCGCCAAAGTTAAATTGACTTCTGCCATATTTCTTCTTAAATTTGCTAGAAATATACCGGCTAGTTGAAAAATAGTTGTCACCTACCGTTCACGATGACCATTTTCCCCTAGCTATGAATACTCCTAATTGGAAGTAAAAAGCAGATGATTGTTGGAACGGAATAGCCGCACATATCAGGTCTTCTTTAAGTTCGAAATGATTGGATATTTTAATCTCATTAGGACAAAATAATGTCATTTTATCTGACGCTATTTAGTCACAGTTTACCAGTGTGATTGGTCTTGTTAGCCACTAATTATTCAAATCATTAAAGAAATACGTGGGGCCCCAACTTTTGTCGCCGTCTTTTGCAATTTTCTGACTGTTACATTGTTTTCAGCAATTTTAATTGATGTAAATTGGTATTAGAAACCATCAATTGCTGCGGCTCTTCGTTAAAAATTTGACGAATAAATCCTTGCATATTATAAAATAAGGCAATATTCAATTCGACTGTAATTTTTCAAAGTAATAAATGATCAATGTCCAGTGCTGCAAGATCTTTTCAAATCATGATCATTGCCAAGTGTAGTTAGTAATGTGCAGCGCCTGTTGAACCACAACATATTACTACATCATCAATTAGGCGATTCGACTTTACCACTTTCATCCATATTGGAGTTCAAGTTCCTGCGCTTACCTCTCCAGTTGTTCTTCATGAGTTAAGACTTCTTCCAAAGTTGCCCTATAAAACATCGACCAAGTAAAACGTTTAATTTGGTAGAGTATAGAGAGTGTACCAAAACCTGTATCTGGCTATATGAATCACGTTATGTAATTCTAACTTTGTTTGGCTAACACAATATTATCTAATTTATTAAAAGCTGAATTCCTACTGGTCAATTTCAAATTTCTCCGTAACAAGAATATTATGCTATGCCTTCGGGGCTTTAAATCAATATTTTAAATACGTCTAAAATTTCATTTATTAATTTCTCATTTAATTAAAAAATAAAATTCAGTAAATCTATTCTCTAGCACTGATCGACTTCAGTAGACTCTGCGTTCTGGCTGCATTGTTTTAACTATAATTATTCTTGATGGTTTATCTGTTAATTAAATATTCATTTAATAAATTAAAAATTAAAAGTTTAGAAATTTTGCTGGTGATAAATCAATGACTGTGGGTTGCCTAATTGCACTAATACACCCTTCCTAATTCCAATCATTTCCCCTAGCTCAACGGAGACCCTACACATTAGTTGGCGATTTGTTGATTGCGAAACGAATAACTAAATGTGTAAAGCTATAGTCTGTTCTAATAACAACAGCATAGAAGATATAAAATAATGTTTAAAAAAAGTTTATTAAACATTTTCTATAGCCTATTCTTTGTCACCTCCATCTAGCGTACACGAACCGCAAGAAAGTTAAGTAAACTATACAAGGCGCGCAGTAATTTGGCTCAGAATTCACGATTAAACTATACACCAGAAGTACACGCACGTTCAATCACTCGCTCTCTATCTTCTCAACGTACTGATGAATAAGCAAACGCATATCTCCAAAAGTGTTCCGACAGTTCTGGAAAAATTGTAATTAAATAAGATCAAAAATGTCACTTAGCCAAAGAAAAACACGCAGTTTTTTGTCTCCGACGACAATTGTTTTGCAAAAGATTATTTGAATTTCCTTGAACGTTTTTAATTCACATTTAATACATCAATGGTGGCGATTGACGAAAACAACACCACTAATCTGCAGAGATTTCATGTTTCATCGGACATCGCTGCTCAAACCACCCAGGTCAAAATGGAAGCACTACTTAAGTCAATATGAAATCTTTCTATAATTTAACAAATATTGGTTACGGGGAAGTTGATAAAGTTTACTATAATCAAGGTTGTGATCTTGATATAAACACCTGACCCATTAAGTACATAAATTTGTCAGTATAAACTAAGAATTTTATAGTATAGAAAAGGCAATTCATCCAGTAGACCGGTTTCGTCCTTATTAGGAACTCATCGCGTACTGGCCAGAATTTGCCGCGGACAGGGCTCAAACCTGGGCACATCTGCTTTGGAATCTGGTGTTCTAAACTCTAAATCACCCTGTCAAAGCAGGCGTGCCCGGATTCGAGCCTTGTCAGCGGCAAATTCTTGTTGGTACGTGTGAGTTCCCAATAAGGAAAAAACCCGTGCTTGGATGAATTGCCTTTTCTACACTATACAATACTTATTTTATACTGACAAATTTATTTACTCAAAGGGTCAGGTGTTTATATCAAGATCGCAACCTTGATTATAGTACATGTTTCTTTTTATTACCTATTGAGGCTAAAATCAGAAATTATTCCTATCTGAAAAAAGTGATCATTTCGTCATTTAAAAAAAATATTTTTGTCCCATCCCTATTAGTTCCGAGTTCACTAAAATCTTCAAACCGATTACTTATAACAAATAATTTCATTTTATTAAATCAGGGGAAATTTTCTCTCTTCGAGATGAACGGTGTGGTTTCCTCAATGGGCCCACTTCCTCCACTAATGTATAAAATATTGTTAACCATTTCTGTTCCTCTACTTTTCAAGGACAGGATTGTACTTTCCTAGTTTTAGATATTTTTAAAGTCATCAGTCTTACCTTTTTTCTCGGCAGTTAAATAATTTTTGTTAAAAAGTTTTATTTGTTTTTGTGTTTTTAGGCTTATATGTTTCTATCACCGTAACTGATTCTCAGTTTTATTGTTCGAAATAGTCTAGCGAGTTCAGCTCCTGTCCATTATGAAATCCTACAAAGCACAGTGGTGGCTTTATACAGTTCAACCTCGCATTTTTACAGATACAGGTATCGGATAACCTATTTCAGCTGTTCAAGTATGCCATTGACATATATGTGGCATTATTTAATACGATTTTGAACAGCTCTCTTGAATCTGAATTTATTCAGCTACAATAATCCCTGAAAGTCTATTATAGAGTGAAATCTTGCATATTAATAAGTGGTTATGAACCAAAAATAGTTTTGTCAACTGCAAACCCTCTGGTAGAAATGGAGATGATGGACTCAGTCAGGCATTTCACATCACTTGATTTCGTTCTATATCTTAATCAAATCAATGAAAAATTCTTCAAATAGATCCGTCTTGTCTGTTTCTAGACACATAAATCTATTCCAAGACTTAACTTAATCATCGTCAATGTCCTGTCTGTCATATTTTTATTCTGAAAGTTCCATTGCATCTTCAGTTTGGCTTCCTCTTTTTCTGTAGAACAAATCGTATTACGATTTTAGAAGCGTTTCCTCCCTTACGATTTTAACCCATGAAAGCGTATCCTCCTTCAAAATATCCTATACTTATATTATATCCTATATTATACTGACGCGCGCGGTTTGACATGGCTCCGATTTTGTCGCATTCCGATATGGAAAAAATTGTTATGGATCTTCAGAACTCCATGGAATTGATGAAGAATGAAATGTCCATATTGAAGAATGATTCAATTGTGAATGCAAAAAAATTGGAGCAAGTGGTGAAAAATAATGAAACTTTAAGTGCGCGTATAGTTGATCTAGTTGAACAGAATGAGACATTACTTGTGAAGCTAGACAAGTTACAGACTGAGGTTCAACCATGGATTGAATTGGCCGATTTAACTGTGGAAGGTGATATGCTAGTTAAAGATAAATCATCTGGTGAAGAAATGCTAAACATATTAGCAAACGAAGTTTCAGCACGTAATAGCAAACAGGATCAATTAGTTTTATTTAATCTAGATGAAGATGCCGATGTGAAAGACGTCGAGAAATTAAATACTTTAATAAAAGAAGAAACGCATGCAGCTATTACTAAATGCTATAGGGTGGGGAAACGAGCTGATCGTCCAAGGCCTGTAATTGTAAAATTATCAAAAAGGCCAACAAATATGCAATTAGAATCTATCAATAAAAAGAAAGAGGAGAATTTGAGCTTTCACAGCATATTTATTGGACGGGACAAAACGTTCCTCCAACGGAAATTGGCAAAAGTAAAAAAGTTAAAGAACAATCAGGAACGGAAACCGCCAATGTCTGATGAAGCTGTTAAACGGACTCAATCGAGTGAGACTGCAACATCAAAAAACGATGTATCGTTATTAACTGTTGTGGACAGAGGGGGAAAGGAAGTATGGCCTCGAGGCCCGTGAAAAGAATAGTAAAGAAGCCATCAAGGTTGAATCAGTAAAAGTCGACACTTGTTTAGATAAGTCGCTATCTACATTTACTCTATTTTATGCTAACTCTCGAAGTGTTAAAAATAAGAACTTTTACTGTGTAATTTTATAATAAGTAATGATTTCGACTTTATAATATTATCCGAAACTTGGCTTAACAAGGATATTAAAAACCATGAATTTATTCAGAAAGGACAGATCGCTGGATAAAAGAGGTGGAGGAGTACTCATTTATTGTAAATCTGTATTTAAGGCGAAAATTTTACATACTAGTGATGATAATGCTATCATTGATTTCTTATCTATACAATTTGATAATCTGATCTTAACAGCGGTTTACAGACCGCCGTATGCTACTTTATTTGATGATCAAACATTTACCAATTCTTTTCAATCTATCTTTGACTGCCATGGCTATAATGTAGTGGTAGGTGACTTTAATAAGTTACAGGACTGTGAATTATCCAATTTTTTTTCTAACCATGATCTCAAGCAGATTATAAATGAATCAACTAGAGGTTCGCAATGCTTAGATCATGTATATTTAGAAATTGAAATGGTGAAATCGCACAGTTATGAAGTTGTCAATTATTTCAAAGAATTGGACCATAAACAAATTATTTTACAATGGAAATTCTTGAGTGGCATAACACAGAAACTAAGTTATGAAAATGCACACGTGCACTGTTCCAGAATAAACTGGAATTTCTTTAGAGAATTAAGCATACTGATTGATTATGAGAGTTTTTGTTTCTTGAATACTGATGAATTTGTTTCTTCTGTTTCATCGTTATTATCTGTTTTATTTCAGGCATCTACGTTTACGGACATTATACCGAAACGGATTAATAGGAAATTGTGTAAACTAAGAATTAAACGAGATAATATAATAAAGTGTAGTCTTATTAATAGTATTAAACAAATGAGGTTAGATTCCATTGATAACGAAATTAATTCATCACTGCTAATAATTCGTCAAAGATCAGAACGAATTATTTTGGCCAAAATGAAGAGTAATCCTCGATTAGGATTTAAACTCCTCACAGATTACAGTAAATACAAGGAAAAGTTAAAGCTTATACTACCTGTGGATAAAACTGAGTCTGGATTTCTCTGTGAATTGGAGGAAGTATTTGTCAATTTGATATGCAATCCACAGAATGAGAAAACTTTTATAGAACTATCAGATCCTTTGGGAGGCCAGGAACCAGGACTTGTTATTGACAGTGATGAATTGATAAAATTGATGTTAAAAATCAAATCAAAAAAACAAAAAGATCACCTTGGTATTTCGATTGATAATCTAATTCAATTACCCTTAACATTTAGAAATGCACTCTGCAACTTTATAAATAGAATTTTGAATGATGGGAAATTACCAATTGATATATTAACGATTGTAGCTAAGCCGTTGCCAAAAGTTAGTAAGCCAACGTGCGCCAGTGATTATAGATTAATCTCTATTATCCCTTCGTTTTTGAAGATAATAGAACGATTGATACTAGATCATTTAGAACGTATGTTACCGGCTGATTTTGACTTATGTCAACATGGCTTTACGAAAGGTAGATCGACAACTACTAATATGCTTTCCATGTGGAAACATGTAATCACATTAGACGAGAATAAGTTAGATGCATTAATTGTATTTATAGATATCTCAAAAGCTTTTGACTCTATATCTTTTGATGCTATTTTGAATGCGATTAGTTTGTTGAATATTGAACCGAATATTTTTAGATTACTTAAATACTATCTATATAATCGAAGAATGAGTATTCAAGTAAACGATTTGATATCAAAATCAAAACGAGTAACGAGTGGAGTTCCACAGGGATCAAGCTTGGGGCCAATTTTATTTAAAATTGTATTTGCAAATTTGGAAACTAAGATCCTTAACGGTCGAGTTTGCAAATTCGCTGATGATTTAAAAATAATCTTCCCAATTGATCCAAAGAATGTCGAATTCTCCAAAAATAATGTGACTTTAGATTTGTATGATTTGAGTAAATATTTGTTTACACTAGGGCTGAGAATAAACAATAAAAAGACGAAAGCTTTAAAAATAGGGAACAGAACAAACTTTCATTATGTTTATTTTCATGATGCTGTTATTAATGATGTGTTTGAGATTAAACTTATGCAAGAAATTAAGGATTTAGGCATAACTATTCAATGTACAGCTTCTGCTGAGAGACATATTGAAAGTATAGTAGGCAGTGCCAAGAAAAGATGGGCACTAATAAATCGAAATATTTTATCAAATGATATAAAACTTCAAATGTATATAATATGGATTAGACCGGTACTAGAATATGCTGTCGCTACCTGGAATCCATTAAAAAAGGGTTTGTCTAATAAGATAGAAGCTGTACAAAGAAAAGTTGTGAAACATATTAGTCCTATTTCTTGCACTATATACGCCTCTAGATTACAGTTTGTGTCATTGCAATCTCTGTGGTTTCGGAGGATGTGTTATTGTATAAAAGTTTTCCATCTGAACCAGTGGACTGGTGCCTATATGACTCCGATAAGAAAGAGTCATGAAATTGGA
Organism: Eudiplozoon nipponicum; assembly: GCA_029291075.1. Taxonomy (NCBI): domain Eukaryota; kingdom Metazoa; phylum Platyhelminthes; class Monogenea; order Mazocraeidea; family Diplozoidae; genus Eudiplozoon; species Eudiplozoon nipponicum. The sequence goes on from JAQBSW010007177.1 coordinate 42,486, forward strand.
ACTAGATCTGGACATATGGCAATATCTCCTCCTTTTGTGGGGAATGTAGCGAGCAAGTTATTCTCTTTCTCGAAAATCTACAAAATTTATAACCAATTGCCGAAGGGGCTTAGAGAAATGCCTCCATCTAAGATGTCTATTAAAACTTTATCTACTGAACTTGAAAAAGTCTGCAATCCTGCTGATATCTTTTATTTTTTGATTATGATAATACTTTCT
>JAQBSW010007178.1:0-42698 GCA_029291075.1 Eudiplozoon nipponicum
TTTGTTACTAAGTTCGCAACACCTAATACATACTTGTAAAATCAATGGTTAAAAAGATCATCCTCAGCTATAGTGGAATTCTTTTTTTGAATCTGATATGAAGGCAATATAGAGGAAATAATCTTCATGAGATATTAAAAATAAAGTCTAAAGAGGTCTTTCTTAAATAAAAAATACAAATATAATATTGAATTTGAAGAAGTGTATACGCCTACTGTTTAATATCTAAATTATTTAAGATGTGCGCAAAAAACGTAAAGACGTTTAGAAATAAAGTAAGTATAGTGTAACCTAAAAAAACGATAAGAGTTTAAACGAAAGAAAAGTCAAATAAATGAAAGCATAGTCTTACAGAATAGTCTTCACTGGAAATATATACGGACCAATGACCAGATTATCAGTTTAAATTTCTTTATAGAATAAATATTTGTTTCTGATTAAAGAAGCCACTGTTTTCTACTTTAGAATAAAGCTTTACTTCATGTTGGACCTAGAGATTTTTATGTTGCCGTTACATAACCTGATATTGATATTGTTTTAGTTAAAAATTAATGGTTAATTATAGGTTAGCTAGTTTAGGTATATCAAAGGTTTATATGAGTTTACAAAAGGAAAAGACTGGATACTTGAAAGTTTTGATTGGACATTATTAAGTTATAAGTGAAAGTAGAGTGACCTTAGATTATATTATGAAGAGGATGGTTATTTTCCTGGTATCTACCTATTTCATATTTAGGAATGGTTTTTATATCCCAAATGAACAGCCATTTTTCAATTCCGGCTGCTTATATATTTATGTACAACTTAAAAAAAAATATTGAAGAAAATTCAATTTAGTAAATATATTCTTTTCCCTTTTTTCTTTAGCGTAATTTATTTATTTGTGATTATTATGATATGAAATAAGAAAAATAATTTGAATTGGTTTATGAAATAGGTTAGCTAAGGCTTAGCTTAGAGGAAATTATCAGAAAAGGTTCATTGTCCCTTACTTTGAAATTAAATTGAATTGTTTGGATAATTGAAAAATTCATACTAAAGCATTTGGTTAAACCTTGTTTCCAAACTTCTGTGTTTCTAGCAAATAAATATCTTAAAATTCGTTACAATATGAGATCTGAGAAAAAGGACTTGAAACACGGAAATAGTGTTGAAGAGACTTAGCATGATATTTATTTAGAACACATATACCCAATCTAGAATATGAGAGACGATAAAACAAATCATAATCTGTTACGGTGCTATGAATAAACAAAGCAGACCAGATTAATCAATGGATGCTCGCATAATAATTATTATTCCAGAATCCAAATTGGATAGAATTATTAGATTGATAACTGGCGAGTATAACTGCATTGATTATACACGCTTCTTAAAAAGTCGAATACCAAATCAAATGGCATGGGAGTGACCTGCTTAATTCTTCCTCTTTATACTATATTCTCTGTATGTTTTTGATGGAATAAATTAATTAAATTACGTAGAAGAGGGCACAAAGGTACAAGCTAATGATACAAGAATAGGGTTCGAACTTGCTAGACTCAACAAACAGACTGGCCGACAGCGAATTGGCAAAAGTTGTGGCTAGAGTTCGATATTTAATCTCTGTGTGAAGTATCTCTTCCGCTTGCTAAAAATAATCGGTCGAAAATAGACCCGCAAAGCTATTTTAAATTGTGCGGTGGTAGAAAAATCTATATTCTCCAACTTGAATAATGCTCTGATCCCACAGAAAATGAAGCATTTAAAATCAGAAACTGATAAATTATGGTTAAAAGTAGACAGATAAATACATTTATTTACGGGAGACTTTTTAAACCTGTGCTCGTATTTATATTGATCTTCTTTCGTTTAAACCTTAGTTTAGTTTTTATTCCTCTATACTTCTTATTTGTGATAACTATTTATTTTGTTTTTTTTGCGCACAACGTAAATAATTTTGAATTCATACTGTAGACCAGCTTAATGATCTAACCTAAATATGTTTTAATTGCCTTATTTTCAATTTTTTTGATCTTAATTCTTAATTTTTTCTGACTTATTATAATTTGGTTCACCATATTGCCAGCATAACAGATGTAAATAATTAATGTAGATAAGTTTGCTATTTTAAAACCTTTAATTTTACAATATTCCATTTTATTTAGCAGAAAAGCAACGAGGGCTAAAATGAATGACATCCATTATTCATGAAATTAATTGTTTAAGATCGGCCATGGGTATATTGGATTTGGCAGCAGCTATAACCATTGATTGAACTGAGTCAAATTGACATGTATACTTGATAGTAAACGAACTCATCGGTGAGATATATATATATATATATATATATATATATATATATCTTGACTCGCTTTACTTCTGCTTTTGTTTTGGTATTGGTTGCGTGGGCGTAAGAAATAGAAGTAAAAGCGAGTCAGATTTGTTGTACTACTAGCATAATCAATGGAAATCCTGAATATATATATATAGCAGAGAGAGAGAGAGAGAGAGTATATATATTCTTTCTAGGGAGCCATTATATATATATATATATATATATATATATATATATATATATATATTCTTTCTAGGGAGCCATTATGCGAATTAAAATTGAGAAGTTTAAGCGACATAGGTCAATTTTTCATTACTATTTCTTTTGCTATGTGAGAATATTTTATCAATCCTGATGAAAGCTCACTTAATTGTGAGTAAAATATTTCATTACTAAGACGGTTCATAAGCTTCATCACGAGAATAGCAGCTCCACGTCTTTAACGTCACAATCTAGTTTACAAAATTTGTTGATACGTTTCCATATAACTATTCTGGAACCGTTGTCTGCAAACTGCTATTCGTTGTGTAAGTATTAAACGAATATTGGTTGCGCGGGCGGTTCCTACAATTATTTAAATCAAGGTTGCAATCTCGATATAAATATAATTCTCATTATATGCATTAATTTATTAGTATAAATAAAACGTTCTGTAAAGTTTAAAAAGCAGTTCATCCAATTACCCATTTATGTACTTTTTGCGAATTCTCCATGTGCAGTCCAGAATTTGCCACAGACAGGACTCAAACCTGGGCACGTTTGAAACGGAACCTTGAAAGTTGATGCTCTTCGTTGCGGTGCGCGATCATCCCATTTAACGTATTCACAATTTTTTTTCGTCGAAATGAGTATCAATACATCGGAATCTGCTGCTCTGACGACTGCGCCACTCTGTTGCAGACCCAAATAACTAGCTATACCAGTTGAACTTAGAGAATAAAATACGCCAATTAGACATGCTTTAAAATTTCCGGCTACCGCTTGCGTATCGTCCAAAGATATTAAAAGTTTTAACAAATACAAGCGATCAACCTAAGAGGAAATCACTTACTCTAACCGTTTTGCACATTGAACTTGAAATGAGTGTGAGTTACCCTATATTTTGGGATCAATGGTCATTGATCTGCTGGAGCATCAGCATTATTCATAATCTACGGAACTTTTATACGATAAATGCTTTTGATTGCCGATGCTCATCATCGCTTAAAAGTTCTCTGCCTGAGTTAGAACTAAGGTAAATTGTGTAACATGGCTAAAAGAAGGAATTGTGTAAAATTGCAATTTTTTCGCCTATTACAATTTCGCCTAGTTGTAATGATGACAGACATGCATCTAAAGAGAATTGTGTGTTAGTCATTCACTGCTTTCGTTTTTAGAAATGAACCCGTGTCTTTATTTCCTAATTAATAAGGCTTATTTACTGTACACACTGAAGGTCAGTTAAAGAAATGGAAAAATAAATCTGCCTCCGATGGCGAGACATATTTTCATTACTAAAGCGGTATTGTGGCGTGTAGTCTTTCTCCAATCTTTCTCTTTAGTTAGTGCATGATATAATGGGCTATGACGACAGCTAGTGGCAGGACCGTCTGGCAGATCAATATTTTGATCTTAATCTGCGCACGACAACTAGCTGAGCCAGCTGGTAAAACACAGCATAATTTCTGATGAGTCTAAGTAAGATATGCCAATTACGTCGACTAGGCCACGGACCAGTTCACGTTTCATAATCACCAATCAAGAGTAGCATTGAAAGGCGAAGATAAGTGTAAATCTAGCTTTTAACGAGGTCCGATAGATAAGCCTTGTGTTAATAAGGCTTTAGTGGCGGAGGAAATTCTGGATACCTATATCTTCTTTCATTTAGGCGTTATGTTGTGGATTTGCCTTTTTAGTACTTACTTAATTACTGATAACGTTGTCTGTAAGCATAATTTGTACATTCTACTCGGTAGATCAACACTTTATTTCGAGTTGAATCAATAAACGGACAACATTTTTAAACATAATTATCTGGGGAAGAAAATATTCAACGGCGGCGCCTTTTAAATATTCAGTAATTACTAAGACACAGCGGGGTTAGCATGGAAAAGGCATAATCTTTGCGTTAAAGAACGTCAGTTGAATAACTGAAAGCTTCCTTATGTATGAAATTCTAACACCTTTTGTTAGACTTTGTTATGCTGTCTTGTTCAGTGCATTTTGTTGAATGAGCTTTCGTTTTTTGTACAGAGAAATAAATCCTATCATACGCATGGTTAAGCCGGTCTGGGTTTTGACGAATAGTCTGACAGATATGCGCTTTCATCAGCGTGTTATAAGTACTGTTGACAGTAAACTTGAATTATTTATTCTATTTAGTCTCACACTAGAATCTCTGTCAAAAATAACAATGCTCAGTTTTTCGTGAATCCTGTTAACTTTTGCTAACTTTTTCATTTTTTTGTGCTAAATTACGCGCACTGTTATTATCTATCAGGTGCATGATTAATATAAGAAGTAAATCTCTATGTGTAGCGTAGATATGCGATAAATTTAGAATTAATTGGGCATTAAGCGTTAGAATCATTTTCTTTATTTTGGAACCAGGAAATTTGACTAGACACTGTTACTTAGAAAAATATTTATTTGAATTCCAAAAGAAGCACGTTTTGATTCTTTTTAAATGTTTAGACTTTTACCACCTCGACGTTGTATGCCGTGTATACAGATCCAATTTTCCGTTTGTGTAACTGTTGAAATCTCAGGTATTTGTCTAATCAAACAAACAAAATGAATACCACTGTTCTTTATGAAACTAATACTTATAAAGTCTTAGTTTAAAAATTAACTTTCTCTTCGGTAGAAGTGAAATCTGTGAGTATGGCTCGAACTCATGACACTTTAAGTAGCAGTGAGCTGATCTTCTAGAACGATAGTTACTTTTTTATAATGAAGAGGTGTTGCTAAAGGCAGCAGTGATTATCGTGTTTGTGGCAAAGTAGTGCGGAAATAAAATTATAACTAGCATGCTATCTGCTCAAACGTAACTGGCGGCCCTGGCTAGTACTGAAAAATTTCCTAATTAGACAATAAATTTCATTACATACTACGATTATATCTTCATTCAACATACTACGATTATATGAGAAGACATTTAATGAAGCCAAGTTTAGAGGCACATCTTTTTAAAACCAAGCCATAAAAATCAATTGTATAATTAAACGAACGTTGTTTGCACGGGCGGTGATAACAATTATTATAATTAAGGTTGCGATCTTGATATAAGCACCTGACCAATTAATTACTTACGTTTATGTCAGTATAAACAAAGAATGGTATAGTGTAGAAAAGGCTATTCATCCAGTAGACCGGTTTGGTCTTTAATGGGAACTCCTCACGTACTGGCCAGAATTTGCCGCGGACAGGGCTCGAACCTGGGCACGTCTGCTTCGGAATCTGGTTGAAGCATCAGATGGTATGGGGGGGGGCGCTGATTTGGCCTCGATGGAAAAACCTACGTTACAAGCACATAAAAACTAGGCCACAAAAACCTCTACGCAACACATGTACAAGACCAATCAAACTACAATTCTTTAAATCAAGTTTGCGAGCTTGAATTAAACACTAATTCCTTTTTATTTAACCAGTCGTTGGAAAACATAACAAAACTACTGCCAGTCGCACGCACTAACGTTGTCGACCTTCCCTGATCATCGTCAGAGTACGACGGCAAACTGACTATCGAGGATCAACCGCATTGAATATATATATATATGTAAATCAAAGTTAGATATGCGGCTCTAACCAGATTCCGAAGCAGACGTGCCCAGGTTTGAGCCCTGTCCGCAGCAAATTCTGGTCAGTACGTGATGAGTTCCCAATAAAGAGAAACCGGTCTACTGGATGAATTGCTTTTTATACACTGTAAAATTCTTAGTTTATTCTGGCATAAATGTAAGTAATTAATGGGTCAGGTGCTTATATCAAGATCGCGACCTTGTTATAATTATAAATCAATTGTATGATGGAATCTAACTTCATTAATCTTCTCCAGACTGTTATTAATGCTATTTTTAAGTCAACCTTCAACAAGATGTCATTGGTCTTGGCACGAATTTTCAGTGCACAACCTCCGCCGAGGGACATGGAAAATGATTGGCGCTCATTAAGAGCATTTTATTATCGCATGATACACAACTAAAAATGTATATTAGTTTTATTAGGCCAATCGCGGTATAACCGGATGTAACATGGAATCTAATTTAAAATGCTTTGTCTATAATGTTAGCAATGGTGCGAAGAAAAATTTGAACCATATCAGTCATATATCTTTTGGCATATATTTATGTAGGCTACAGCTTATATTTTTTTAATCTTTATGGTTCAGAATGCTTTGCTCCTGTATAAAGATATTTAACTTGGATCATTGGACACGTAGTTATGTAAGTCTGTTAGAAATATTCATGGAACAGTTAACATGTCGGAAATTTCTGCGATCACTTCACATTTCCTATTAAAGCAGACAAACTCATAGCTCTCTCAAAATTATATAAGAGTTGCGATTAATTAACAAACCATTTGAGAGAAACGTCTCTTGATAAGATATATTTTGAATTTATTTTTGAGAAATTTAGCACATGTATGATTCCAATGACCTCTTGAATTTCGAATTCGGCGATGGTTTTGCATAATTAAACAAGTAAAATTTTCCACGTTCATCATCAGAAATTTAGTTTATTGTGAAACTGTAATTATAAACATAAATTATCTTATTTTCTACTCAAATAACTACCATTATATATCGTGTAAATTTATTATGATTTTTAACTTGTCTCTCATTATTTTAATACAAAAACATTTTTTAAACACTCTTGTATATAATAAGGATTAAATTTAATACGGCTTGTTGCACATTGTGAAAAGATGATTTCTTTTAACTATTTCATTGGACATATTTATTTTTTTCAACTAAGCGAAACATTTATTTCAACATATGATTTTTTTACGAAATCCTTATAGATTTAACAGTAGCGCTTTTGTTCCATTTCCTCAACTAATATATAGTACAAAATCAAGAAATAGAAAGAATGATCCACATTTAAATTACACATAATATATTTTTCAAAATATTTGTCCAGAAAGTTCCGCAAAACGGAACACTTAAATTGATTCGTATTTGGCGGGAAAACCCTCGTGGTACTGCTAGTGTACGAACAAATTGTTTTTCTTTGCACAGTTCTGGACCCCGACTTTCTATGCTGATTGCCCCCAAATCAGAAAGCATATTTGCACACCTAGATTTTATCAGTATGAAAGAACATCTAATAGAATAGCAATTACGGCTTAATAAATTGTGCTGTTAGGAACGCATTACGTTAGTCTAAAGTCTGATTGCTCGGTGTAGTGACACTATTAAGCCAGAGTCAGATTAACGTAAGACGCTAGTGGTGAGGGATCAGGCAGATTGTGACCTAGTAAATTAATTGAAGTCAGCCACAATCGCATTGGGAAGTAAACAAGCTGTTCATCTTCTCGAATGTGGTATACGCGCTCATTATATTTGTAGTTTGATACTCTAAGGTATAGCATTAATGCATAAAGTATGAAATCTTTTTGTAGCTTTCTATTAGTATTTTTTTCTTTTCACTTGTCTTGCGTACTGGTAGGATTAATATTGATGTTTTGTCGTGTAGTGAAGCGATATATTGAAACCTTTAAAGAAAATACACTGCCGGTTTCGACTTGCCTTTTAGTTTGCTTTCCAGTGAAGTTCAATGTATGCGAGACGGCTAGAGGTGAGAGCCGCATATATAACTTTGATTTCCATATATATTCCATATATATTCAATGCGGTTTGATCCTCGATATTCAGTTTGCCGTCATACTATGATGATGATCAGGGAAGGTCGAAATGCGTAAGTGCGTGCGACTGGCGGTGGTTTTGCTATGTTGTCCGACGACTGGTTAAATACAGTGGAATTTATGTTTACTTCAGGCTCGCAGACTTGATTTAAAGAATTGTTACCACCACCCGCGCAATCAATTATTGGTCAATTGTATTGCCTATATATGTAAATGTGGCGAAAACTGCAAACAGTTAATGTTCGTGACTGCATAGAAATTGTGCAGCCGATATTTCCAGTCAAACACAATGTAGGCAAGACTGCTAGAGGTGAGAGCCGCATATCTAAATTTGATTTCCTTATATATTCAATGCGGTTTGATCCTCGATAGTCAGTTTGCCGTCGTACTCTGATGATGATCATGGAAGGTCGAAACGCGTCAGTGCGTTGCGACTGGCGGTAGTTTTGTTATGTTGTCCGACGACTGGTTAAATTCAATGAGATTGGTGTTTACTTCAAGCTGGCAAACTTGATTTAAAGAATTGTAGTTTGATTGGTCTTGTACATGTGTTGCGTAGAGGTTTTTGTGGCCTAGTTTTTATGTGCTTGTAATGTAGGTTTTTCCATCTAGGCTAAATCAGCGCCTCCCTATACCATTATGTTTTTTCTCATTTACAATTATTTTTGTTATTGTTACTGATGATTTTTTAGTCTTCATCCTCTTTATTATGATTATCATTATCACTGTTATTATTAGTATTATTATATTTACTATTCATACTACTGTTACTAATACTTCTATTACTACTACTACTAATACTACTCATACTACTACTACTAATACTTCTACTACTACTACTACTACTACTACTACTACTACTACTACTACTACTACATATACTAACGTTATTATTAATATTCTTATTTCTTTAATATTATTTTGGTTATGCGTAATAAGAAAGCATTTTTTAAACTTGTTGATGCAGATGACGCTGATTATATTACATAAATAAATTTTAATTTTGAGTTCTTTCCCCGAAAAAAATTAATTTTTGTTGCCTACTCTCATAAAAATAGGATTAACCTATTGCTCAATATTATATTGTTCACATTTGACTTACTTATTCTTATTAACTAAATAAACCATGCAGTGAATAAGACAATGTCAAAATGCGAATGACCCATTTCTTCTGGGCGTGCAAGTTCATTATGCTGCTAAAATTATGCAAATATGAGAGTGAAAACAAAGAGATTTTCAATTTGCATGCTCTTACATTTAGTTTGTGGCTTGCTGTATTCGCCTGTTTAATATGTCGTCAGAGTATATACTCGCTTGCATGAAGCAATTAGTCTAATTACTTTGTTGTAACTGGTTAACGTGCTTCCTATTTCTTTATAATACTTGTTACACTGTTTGTATCTAATCAATGAATGAATTTTCTTTAAATAAATTTCGCGAACTTGGGATACAGTTCAATCCCATTTTATTCCAAGCGTTGTATAACATAGAAAAAATAAGGTCAGTCGCACTTATGTTATGCGACTGGTTAATTGAAATGAGTCTGTTTACTATTTTAAGTTCACAAACTTGATTTAAAGAATTTTTCCGTTAGTACATTCAGTGATTGATTAAAAATTAATTTCTTTAGCTTTGTGCATGTCGCATTTTACGTTATTAACAAACCATAGCAAATACTTTTAATCAATTTTACGATCTTGATATCAACACCTCACGCATTATGTAAATACATTTGTCAGTATAAACTAAGCTTTTTATAGTGTGGAAAACACAATTCATGAAGTGGACCGGTTTTGTTTTTATTTGGAACTCATCACGTATTGTCTTGTCCACTCTATACAATTCTTAGTTTATACTATCCGATGTATGTACATAATGAGTGAGGTGTTTATATCAAGATCGCTACCTTCGTTAAAAGTGGTTGTAATCACCGTCCGCGCAACTAATGCTTGTTTAACCATACCAAATGCTCTAACAGAATTGCTATTCGCATCAAACGGAATGCATTTTAAACTCTAATTTAATGAGCTACGCGTATATGCGCACACGCTTTTCATTGGACATTACTTTTGTATAACGAATTCAGATGATAATCCGTCTAATTAACGAAGGCTTCGATATTATTATAGTACTCGCCAATATTATCTGATAATACGAGTGAAAAAAAGGTGAAAGTTTTTTGCTTTGCCACAAATTTTTATTACTCCAATTATTGCTGTATCTGTGGTTTAGATGTGGACAACTTATAGAAAATCTGTGTATCATAGATTAAATTGTCACTTGCAGTCTTTGCTCTTACTGCACTATCAGTTTCACAAAGATCCGATTGATCCCATTTTCCAGTATGTATCTGTTTTATCTTCGATCAGGCTGGGTGCATATTCGTCACTTTCTTCCAAAGGCTTCAACATTGTTCATACTAATCATTGGAAATGAGGTGCTATTCAATTTTTTGTTTGCTGGCGACGTATCGGTGCGTTATTTCCAGCACCATCATCAGGCCACTATACGCAGCACAATACTCACAATAGCAGATTTAAGCAAATGTGGTAACCTCGTTCCGAAACCGTTCTATTTATTTAAAAAAATTTTTATTGACCAATGGTTTTAAACAAATAATTTGTCTCATTAACTTTACTCAATTAATGCATATGCTTAGAGCACATGAAAACCCTCACTCCAGAACTAAATCTCTCTCTCTCTTTCTCTCTATCTCTCTCTCTTTCTCTCTCTATCTCTCTCTCTCTCTCTCTCTATATATATATATATATATATATATATATATATATATTCTTTTGAAACGCGAGCTTTACCCTTCTTATGTGCAAAAACAAAAAGAAATTTTATCAGATATAAGAAAATTTTCTTTCTCATGGTCTTCTCAAATATCTACTCATGAAAATATCCTTATATATAAATTGGAAAGCAAAACAAGATAGAAATATGTGAACAAAGCGAGTGTGAAAAATAGAAACCAATCAAATTGCGTGCGTCACATCCAGTTAAAGCTCAATGCTTGTACGTGCTTCTTCTGCTTACATAAATCCGGCTGCAATTTGTTTATCCATAAGGCTTCGTATGTGGCTATCTCCCTTTTGTTTTTGCATTTAGTAATTACTTTGAATGCTACGTCTGGAGAACATACGTGCGATGTTTGGATGATGTGATGCGCAATAGCAGACGTTTATTCACCATTTGATTTAAAACAGGCGCTCAAGTTGCAATGTTCTCTCATTCGAGTAATTAACCGTCTGGCCGATCGGCCTACGTAAGTTGATCGACAACTTGCGCATGTATATTGGTAAATAATATTTGATATCGACATTAACGGCTGTTTCTCTTTGATTGCTGGTAAAGGCAAGTGTGTTACCCTAAATAACACTCGTAGTTTGGCTGCATTAAATGTGCGAGTCAATGCTGCTTCAACTTTCTTTTGTGCCATTCGGGAAACTGCATCCCCCTTAAATGGGATGTTTAGGTAGACGGTTTTCTTTTCTGGCCCATAGTACGTCTGTTTCTGGTTAACTCCCCTTTTAATAATTGATTCAATTAATTGTCTGGGATAGCCATTGTATTAATTCATAAACAGACGTATTATGGGCCGAAAAGCAGTGCTATTGTCATTTAAGGATGCAGTTCCCGAATAACAAAGAAGTTGAAGCGGCATTAAAACTGCACATTTGGTGTTATTTAAAGTAACACTCTTGCCTTTGTCCTTGGTAAGAACCTGACGTTAATGTCGATATTAAATATTATTTACCAATATACAGCAGTTATCGATCAATATACAGTTAATTACTCGAATGAGAAAACATTGCAGCTTCAACAATGTTTTAAATCAAATGGGTGAATGCATTTGCTTGTGCGCAACACATCATGAAGCGCGCGCCTATCCAGACGTAGCATTCAAAGTGAGTACTAAATACAAGATCAAAAAGAGCTAATACGAAGCCTTATGGATAAACAAATTGCAGCCGGATTTCATAAATTGGAAGAAGCACGAATAACGATGCTGGAGCGTGCGGCACACGCAATTTGATTGATTTCAATTTTTTCACACTCTTTCTATGTTGCATATTTCTATCTTGTTTTAGCCAATTTATATATATAAGATATGTTCAGATAGATATTTGAAAGACGAGAAATGTTTCTTATATCTGATAAAATTTTCTTACACAGAAAAGAAAAACAGTGAATAAATAAATATATATATATATATATATATATATATATATATCCGCATATACCTGCAATTGGCAGACAAATCATTACCTCAGCATAATTGTTGCTATAAAATTTGATTATTTTTTTATAATCTCATCTCGTGAGCGGATTGTTCTATGGGAGAATGAAGGTATCGATCATTTTAGCTATAACTGTACTGTTACGATGTCACGGTAATCAAAGTTATAATTCAAAACTGATAAAACGGCAAACCTGAATGTTAAATATTGTTTTTTAAAGTGAGGAACATGGCGTCCTCCAGCACCCGGACAACGGTGGACTCAAATAGATCATGTAGCAATTAGTTATAGATGGCGTGGTTGCATCCAGGATTGTCGGTCTTTTTGGACCATGCACTTATCCGTTGTAGATTTGCTCTAAAATTTTCCGGCACTTATCCGTTGTAGATTTGCTGTAAAATTTTCCGGGAAAATAAATAAGAAAAAACCCCAAATTGATGTAGGCAAACTCGAACAACTGTCCATCCGACAAAACTATGAAAATATTCTTAAGGCTAATCTAACTGGTCTGAATAGCGAAAATCCGAATATACTCTGGTCCAAGATAAGTTCCACTAAGCACAATGCAGGTACTACTGTATGTGGCATAGCAGGCCCCCGTAGAAATAATCACTGGCTCTCTGTAAAATCTATGGAGATACTGGAAATAAGGCGCCAAATTCCACCTGGCTCGACTCATAATAATACCCGTCGCAATATAAGACGCCAACTTAAGCGCAGTCTAAAAGGCGATCTCGAAAACTTTTGGAGCAGAAAGGCTGAAGAAATGGAAGTAGCTTTCGCGTCAGGTAACAGTCGCTGTTTGTTCCAACCTATACGCACAACAGGTCCGAAAAAGTTAAAAGTTAGCGAAACTATAAATGATAGTAACAACGAATTAGTAACCGTTAAAATAAGTCGTCTTGACAGGTGGGCTGAACACTTTAGAGATCAATTTTCTTGGCCACCCGCGTCAGTTCCGCTTCCCGAAAGCATGTCTGCATCAACAGTGTGGAATGTTAGTCCCGAAGAACCATCCGAATTAGAAGTACGCGATGCAATCCTATCTCTTAAGCGCCGCAAAGCCGCCGGCCCCGATGATCTGCTTCCGGGATTATTTAAGGATGGTGGCGATATAATTTCAGGAGCGTTGACCAAACTTTTTCATACTATATGGAATGAGGAAACCGTACCACTTGACTGGAATGAGTCGACCATCATTCCCATCTTCAAAAAAGGCAATCGTAATTCGTGCGATAACCATCGTGGTATAAGTTTGACTCCGGTCGTATCAAGGTTATTTGCTTCGATTATCCTACGTCGTCTTAGCGCTTCACGTGAATCACAAACAAGAGAAGAACAGGCCGGATTCCGCGCAGGACGAGGTTGTATAGATAATATTTTTACGTTAAGGCAAGTTCTCGAACAGAGACATTTATATCACCGTCCCACAATAGTCGTCTTTCTAGACTTCAATGGTGCATTTGATTCGGTGGATCGCAATGTTTTATTCCATATCTTGTCGAAAAGCGGTGTGCCCACTAAATTTGTTAATATTATACGAGCTCTCTACACAAATACTTCTGGTCGCGTTAAGGTGTACAACGAATTAACGCATAACTTTACAACCAGCAGTGGTGTTCGTCAAGGTTGTCCACTTTCCCCATTTTTGTTTAATTTTGTAATCGATGCTATTATGAACAACACTCTCTCACACATTCAGTCAGGATGCTGGGGTTGAAGTTCTCCCGGGAGATAAACTAGTCGATCTTGACTATGCTGACGATATCGTACTAAAATTCGACAATCAGCATGCTGCCCAGACCACCTTAAATAGATTAGCAAACGTTCCGTCTTTCGGTATGAAATTCGCACCCTCTAAATGTAAGATACTGTTACAGGATCACCCACCACTCACTCCAACGTTTCGACTGCAGAATGAAGATCTTGACATAGTCGACAGGTTTACATATCTGGGAGCTCTATCAATAACGTAGGCAATATATCCGACGAGGTGAGAATACGGATCGCGAAAGCTAGAGTAGCTTTCTCGAACCTTCGTCATTTATGGAGAAACGCGAATATTTCACTTTGCCTTAAAGGTCGTGTTTACAATGCATCTGTACGCGCAGTCTTACTATACGCTAGTGAAACTTGGCCTCTTAGAGTTGATGATCTGAGACGCTTACAGGCATTCGATCATCGTTGTTTGAGAAGTATAGCACATGTTGGTTACCAACAACGAATAACTAACGTTGACATCCGTAGACGTATTTTTGGATCTGACAATAAGTGCTCGTCTTTAGAAAAGCAAATAAGGCTCCATCAACTTCGTTGGCTCGGTCACGTTTTGCGTATGCCCTCATTCCGATTGCCCAATAGCGCTCTGTTCTCTCATCCAGTACCAAATTCGCGTAAGAAACAAGGTGGGCAGAATTTGACATGGCAGAAACAATTAAAGTCACTTACATCCAAATTGGGTAGTATAGGATCCACTCGTCTGCTGGGATGGGGTCCTCGTGCACATCACAGTTCTTGGTTAGAAACCCTTAGCGATATGGCAGCGAATCGAGCTCAGTGGCGATCTTGTTGCAGATGTATAGTAGAATCATCTTCGTAACTTTCTTTTCTTAGTAGGGCAAAGTTAGCTGCGAGGTTCGGTTTGTTTATGACGTGATACGGTGAAATCCGCAAGGAAGCTGTGTTGCTGATGTCGCCTTGCCCGAATGCTAACTTGGCCATAATGGTGTTGTGGAGAGGTTTAGTTTGCCTCATTTCTGTGAGTTATCCTGATAAATTTACTCATAATAGCAAGGTTTTCCTTCTCTCTCTACCCCTCTCCCTCTCTCGTAAATCTCAATAATAATTTATCTAAATTGACTTATATAATTTTTTTCACTCCTTATGGTTATATGGCAGTGAAACATTAGTCACTTGACTTTTGTGTGGCTGGAAATGATGATGATGATGATGAACTATAATGTATGCAATTGCGTGTGAGGTATTGCACCCCTAGAAATAAATAAGTACAAATATGATCTAAAGAATAAACCAATGACAGTAAGTTACATAGATAGAAAGAGAATGAATGTCCGAGTGATGCTCAGGTCAAGAATACAGAGAGAAATTAAAATATAGTATGTACAAACTAATGGTCTTCAAAACTAATAGTTAGCTCGCTGCAAAGTTAACCAACTCATGGAAATAATTTGATATGAATATATGTAAATAACTAAAATAATCATTATATATATATATATATATATATAATATCTTAACACACTCTTATATAAAAAATATATATTTACAAATATATATATATATATATATATATATATATGTAACGACAATTACAAACTCTGTTAACGATTAATATTTTATATTGTTAATAATTTATTACGTTATTCACACCTTATATAGAATTTATAAAATACATATTACTATGTATAAAAACATATTTATAAATATAAGCAAAAGTGTTAGTCAATATATATATATTTAATATTTTAAATCTAATTATTTATTTTTATTACCTATATTTATAACACCTTTAATAAATATATAACATATTTTTCTTTATATATATATATATATATATATATATATATATATATATATATATTTCATATATGCTATTTTAAATATTAGAGAAACTTGCCTTAACTTACAATCATGAATATTTTCTATAAGTACACTTATTATTAATTTATTGCGTCATTCACACCTTATATAAATATATGAAATACGTATGAATATAACTAGAAAAACATATAATTATAAACAATAGTTTGGGAACAATAATTTCTCTTATCATATATATATATATATACATATATATATATATATATATATATATATAATTTATTGTTCTTTTTCCTCCTTTATTTAATAATTTAATCTAATTATTTACTTATTAATAAAATATTTGTACCATCTGAATTAGATTTATAAAACGTTGTTTCGATATATATGACCATATATATATGTATTTAAATCTCATATATTTTAATCTATATAAACAGATTAATATATGTATAGGTACCATATATGTTAATACATATATATGTAAATACAATATATATATATATACATATATATATATATATATATATATATATATACATATATATATATATACAGATAAACCAATCTGTCTATATATGAATATATCTCGCCACATATTAAATTCCCCTTTAAACGACAATAGCTAGCAAATAATCATGTATATTTTCTATAATATAGCTTATTATTCATTTAATACGTTATTCACACATTATATGAATATATCAAATACATATAAATATGTTTAAAATCAATTTTGATTCAGGTAATACTATAATTTTGTGCTTAACTAGTTCTGTTTCTTTCTTTACTATGTTTATTATATTACCATTAAATCTCAACAAAATCTCATTTAATAATCTCTTTAATATGCTTGACGGATAGCCGTTTAGTTTGAGTATTTCCTTTAACCTCCTCATTTCCTTATCTCTATTTTTCAAATCCACTATTCTAAGACTCATTAATATCATGTATTTAAGAATGCCTATTTTCATTCCATATGGGTGACTTGAGGATAAATTTAACAAGTCCCGAATATGTCTTTTTCCTAAAAATATCTCTTTCCAATGTGGGACCATTCCGTTTTATTTTCACATCTTGAAAGGATAATTACTCATTATTCTCTTTTTCTAATGTAAAAATTAATTCGCCTGACTGATTGGCTAACTCGTGAAATTTTTAAAACTTATTATCACCATGATTCCAAATTAGAAACATATCATTCAGGAATCTCACGTAGAAGTTTGGCTTGAGAGGAGATTTCAAAAACAGATTTTTTTAAAATAGTGCATAAACATATTAGCAACGGGGACTGATAGTGGTTGGCCTATAGGAGCACCTTTAACTTGTTTATAAAATTCATTTCTGAACATAAAGGAGGTGGAGGACATACAAATATTTAAAATTTCCATAATACTCCTTAACGTCATTTTAATACCTTCAATTATCTCTGGAAATTCTATTAAACAACGCTCCACACTTTCTAATGCTGCGTGTACCGTGACATTAGTATACATCGATAAAAAATACAGGCTAGCCATTCTACTACTCTCCATCAAATTGTATCTACTAGCAACAGTAGAAAAAATAATACAAAATATTTGGCATTCAGGTTTGCTATTTTATCATTATTGAATTTTAACTCTGATTATCGTAACATCGTAACAGTACAGTTATAAAAATTTTTTCGATACTTTCTCTCTCCCCTACAACATTCTGCACACGAGATGAGATTATGTATACCGGAAATTTGAGATAGCTGCAATTATACTGAAGTAAGGATTGGTCTGATAATTGAAGATATAAGTGCGGATATATATATATATATATATATATATATATATATATATATATATGTATACTCATAATTAGGAATACAGAAATCACATAAATCAAAGTGGATAAAGGCCATTTATTTCTTGAATACGAAATCTCTTATACAATCATACATATTTATACATTTTTGGTTTTCAATTGATTATGCTAGTGGTAACAAATCTGACTCTTTTTTACTTCTGTTTCTTGTTTTGGCTAGTTGGTTAGCTTGTATGCGTTTGTGTTTGTGTGTGTGCGTGTTTGCATGTAAAGGTCATTCTCGAAGTATTGCAAAATGATGTCTGAGATCTGGTCATTATTATTTTGTCAAGAACAAACGAGCCCTCGACTAGAATCAACAAACATACAATCGGATTGGCAACAAACTGAAGTGGAAATAACAGAGGCGTCTACGATGACAGAAGTCTCCAAACAATGGGAGCGTTTAACACTGCAATCCACACTGGCGCTTTTACCATGTGGAAATGACAACTTTGCGCAACAGGGGGAAACGATCAACTACAGTGGGAAAAATAGCACTTGTATATGTAACAGTGAACAATGCGCACAAATGGTTAATTCTCAAGCCATCAAAAAATAATGACCAGATCTCAGGCCTCACTTTGCAATACTGCGAGAATGACCTTTACATGCAAACACGCACACACACAAACACAAACGCATACACACTCACCAACCAGCCAAAACAAGAAACAGAAGTAAAAACGAGTCAGATTTGTTACCACTAGCATAATCAATTGAAAACCCAAAATGTATAAATATGTATGATTGTATAAGAGATGATTAGTATTCACGAAATAAATGGCCTTTATCCACTTTGTTATTTATGTGTTCTGTATTCCTAATTATAATTATACTGTGTTAAATTAAAAAGGAATGCATATTATAAAATATATATATATATATATATATATATATAGATTTAGTTGTTGAGTGAGGATTTACGTGTGCTCTTAGGATATGCATATATTGAAGTTAGTTATGGAGACAAATTCTTTGTTTAAAAGCATTGGCGAGTTAAAATTATTAAAATATAAATAGAACGGTTTCGGAACGAGGTTACCATATTTGCATAGATATGTTATTATGAGTATTGTGCTGTGTATAGTAGCCTGATGATGGTGCTGAAAATAACGCACGGAAACGTCGCCTGTAAACAAAGATGGGATATCACCGTATTTCCAATAGTTAGTATGAACGATGTTGAGGCCTTCGGAAGAAAGGGAGCTTTTCAGAATAAAAGTAATTTTAGCGATTATATCTCAGTTCCCTCCAACATACGTGATAGTTTTTCTCAACACAACCAAAACTTAAGCGAATTAATGAAAAAGGCAGCATCTTTGTGACGATAACTAAGATATTTTTATACAAATTTCAAGATAGCTGCAACGCTCAGTATATCCGCAGAAAAATATTAGGCTGCTTTGTCGCGCTATATGTATTTTATTGTTTATTTATCGCTCATTTCTTTGAAAAATACATATGAATTCAACATATTATATTAACGTCGACCTTTCTACTTATGTCATAAAAACAGTTCATACATATTCGAGGCTTAAAATTAAGCACGGCGTTAGAGCTGTATGGCTATGATTCATACAATTATGGGTTCAATTCCTACCCGAAGCAATCCTGACTAATACCGATGAGCTATCCAATAAGGACATAACCGAGGTCTACTTTAAATATAATTCTGTTTATTATATCAATTGTTGAAATTATACCATCGATACACTGATTTATTTAATTACTGTAATTACACCTTTATGTTGATATGTGCATTAACGTCTTTGGAAAAGCTTTTTCGTAATTTTAAATCCGATAATGAATGAAGACGTCATTGGCTAGTTAACGGGATACCCGTCACAGTAGAATTTACATTTTTAAAAGTATCACCCTGACACACTGGCAAATCCTTGTATAATAATTATTAGATCATTCAACCATCTCTATATTTGAGAATAAAGATTATAATTACAATTTCGATTTTGATCTTCAGCTAGTATTCAACTGAATAATTCCTTTTATTCAAATTATGTCTACGTCGCTTTTAGCCTGGGCAAAATAAATGGGCCAAATTTTGCAGTTTGGTATTCCGTAGATTATTGAAACAAATGGTTTTTTCTTTTTCTGTTTGTTAACACACTATTTTGAAAATTCGTCGGAACTACTTTTGAGGAAATATAGCATCTTATACCTACTCGTTTTTGGTTTCGCGTTATTATCTAGCCGAAAATTTGATCCATTTATTTTGTTATCTGCCATTTCTGATAGTTCTCCTATCGATAAGGTTTGGCTAGCCTCTAAATTTTTAGATAATTGCTGTCTAAGGTGAATATATACTTTATTTTATTTGATGCTAAATAATTCAAATACATAAAATTAGACTCGTCTGGGCAAGATGCCTTTACTCATTCTATATTTGTTTTCTGTATTTCCTATTTTTTGAAACATTGTTCCAATAGTTTCCTTGACAATGAGCAAAGAAAATTTGTCTTGGAGTATCATTAAGTATGATACAAAGGAGAGCTCCAAGAAGGAGATCCATACATAACTTTTTAGTGCATTATTTAGAATTCTGATACTACGTATAATCCTAGTATTATAGAACGTCTATTCACAGTGAACGGTGGCGATTATGATTAACTATGTATGAAAAGCCAATTAACTAGTAGACAAATATAAAGTGCGAGTGACATTGATTAGTTTAATACACAGAGGATATATTTATTAATTTATCGTGAGAATTAGGCACGGTGTCGCAAGAAGTTCGTTAATAAAAGTTTTGTATGAAATTAATATTGATCTACTAAGTAATTCAGACGATTCGACAATTTACCTGAGTATTCCTAAGTATATTATTGCATAACTAGAACGGTGATTGTCTTGAAGGCTTTTTGAATTGATTACTATGCCGCTCATCACTTAACTTACTGTTTTGAATTCAGTAAATATATAAAACTTCAAATGTACTCGGTGGATTAATCAATTTTATAAGCAATCATGTTTCAATATTTTGATTCCAACTCACTTATTCGGGGTTAACTCATTATGCGAAAACAAAGAACATCATCAAATGTGGACACATTTGCTTAAATCTGCTATTGTTGTACTGTGTTGCCTGAGGATGGTGCTGGAAATTAGGCATCGAAACGTCGCCAGTAAACAAAGATGTGATAGAACCGCATTTCCAGTTGAACGAAGAACAAGTCAACCCGATCAAAGACAAAACAAAATTGGAAATTGTGAGCAATCGGATCTTTGTGTAACTGCCCGTGTAAATATATTGTTTTTCATTTTCAGCATAAATTTCAATCAGGTATAGTATATGTGGAGTGCATATACCGTTCACAGCATGAACGATGCCTAAAACAACCCGTCTTTTGTACGTCAATTTCCACGCTTTTTTATCATGATAATGATAGTGAGAGATTTTTGTGCCACAGTGAAAATATTGATGATACGTTAATCGGCTGCGATGTTAGGCTCACAATTCAATTGAAGTAATTCGACTACGTTACAAATGTAGTTGGAAACCTTTAGAGTTTACGGTCCAACGACCGATAAATACAATCTACTCATACGGAAATTTTTTATATTAAACTTCACTTTGATAAAAGCGATAAAGCCATCCGTGATAAAATCCAACGTTTTAATTCTTTCGTTGAAACCACCTAAAACTTTAGCTTATGTCATGCTAACAAATATACGTACAGAGTGAAACTGATTGCTAAACGCTAAACAACGTGACTCCATTACTACTTAATAGAATTACGTACGTTTATATGTATGTATGTATTTATGTATTTATGTATGTATGTTTGTATGTATGAATGGATATATGTATGTCTGTATGCATATACGTGTGTATGTATGTATGTATCTATGTGTGTACCCGTTTATGTACGCTTGTGTATGAATGCATGCATACATTTATTTTTGTGTGCATGTATGTGTATGTATATGCTTATGTATGTATGTATACATGTATCTATGAGTTTATATGTTTATGAGTATATGCATGTATGTATATATGCATGTATGGATGTATGAATGCACGTGTAATTGTACATATGTATGTATTAAAATATATGTGCATGCATATATGCATGTATGTATGCATATTTGTACGTATGGATGGATGGATAGATGAATGCATATGTAATTTTATATATTTCTGTATTTATATATGTGTATTAATGTATACATGTATGTATGTTTGTGTGTATGTATGAATGTATGTATGCATGAATTTGTATTTATGGTTGTGCATGTATGTGTGTACATTTGTATCTTTGAACGAATGTTTGCATGCAGGTATATGTGCACGTTTGCATTTATGAAAAATACTGATTGCTAAACTCGAAACAAAAATACTCCATCACTACTAACTAGAATTAAGTATGCAAATATGTTAGTATGCATTTATGTATGTACTTATGTTTGTATGTATGTATTTATGTATGCATGTATGTATGTATGTATGTATGTATGTATGTATGTATGTATGTATGTATGTATGTATGTATGTATGTATGTATGTATGTATGTATGTATGTATGTATGTATCATGTATGTATTTATGTATGTATGTATGTATGTATGTATGTATGTATGTATGTATGTATGTATGTATGTATGTATGTATGTATGTATGTATGTATGTATGTATGTATGTATGTATGTATGTATGTATTTTTGTATGTATGTATGTATGTATATTGGCATGTCTGTATGTCTATATCCATATATGTTATATGTGTATGAATGTGGTTATGTATGTATATATTTATTTGCGTATCCATGTATGTACAGGTGTGTATGTATGCATGTATTTATTTATATATTCATGTATGTGTCTGTGAATGTTTATGTATATATTACGTAATTATGTATATATGCATGTATGTATGAGTCTATTTGTTTATGAGTATATGCATTTATGGATGTATGAATGCATGTGTAATTGTACATATTTTTATATTTATATATGTGTGTATGCATGTATGTATTTATGTATGTATTTATGTATATTTGTATGTATGTATGTATGGATGGATTAATGAATGTTTTATTGTATATATTTATGTATTTATATATGCATATGTATTTATGCATGTGAGTGTATGAAGGTATGTATGTAGTATGTATGTTTGAATGCATGTATCTATGTTTATATGCATGCGTACAAGCATACATTTCTTTTTATATTTGTGCATTTGTCTGTGTACGTTTGTATGTATGCACGAATGTTTGCAAGCATGGATGTACATTTTGGACCATAATGGATGACTGCAACTGCTTTACTTCTCAAATATTTTATTTAGAAATTGCGGTATGACGATACTCGGTAAATTTTCCTTTGCTATTTTTGTGGAGACCGCCCGTATGAAACACTCCAGTAAGTTTAACTAACTGTCGTTTGTACGTCGGGTAAATATAAGGCATGCGGTTGATCTTTATGTCAAATAAAAACTTTATTTAACTGATACTTATCAACATTTGCGTAGTTATTCATAACATGACTCTGAAAATTCACTTATACTAACTTTGTGTGGAATTAAACGTTTATTTATTGCGCGGGTGGTGATGAAGTTTATTTAAATTTAGGTTGCGAGCTTGAAATATGTGGGATTGACATAATCCTTATTAAACTGAAAAGAAAATCGATAATTGGATTAATTATTCCGCATTTCATTAATCCTTACTCACAAAATTTTTCTGCTATTTGACCTAAATGAATGTATTCTTGTCGTTTTATCTCTTCCTCTAATTATCTTCTGTTTCCTATGTCTGCTGCATGTGTTTTTGTATTTACTCAGATACAGTAAGATACTGACATATACCTATGCATACACATGCATTTTAAGCAAACATATCGCGTTATTTTATTGCATTGGGATATAGTTACATATTGACCAAGGTAGACGTGGCGAATATGTTTATGTAATATATTTGTTACACAGGTATTCCTTACTATCACGTTCAGGTATTGGTGTAGGTTTGAATTTGTTTTAATTGTGGTTACGCTTTTTCTCTTATTATCCATATTACACACTATTTAAAATTATTTTTCATTTTTTTAAAAACTAAAATTTCTTACATGTTGGTATTGCTGAATATTACCGAGGCTTTACCTTGTAATAAATAAGATTATGATATTAATTTTAGTACTGATTTCATGTATTCTCTCATGTAGAAATGTTCATAAAATGAACATATTAAAAAATATTTTTTTCATGTTCTTTTCGAATGATTGAAATTAAGTTGTAGTATTCTCGATTCAGTTAATTTAATTTGCAGTAATAGGAATATTTTAAGCCGAGTCTTATCTGAAAATGTCTGCATTATGTGTCGCCTGCCCGATCTTTATTCTTTTTCGCTTTCGCTTACGTAATTAAGTTTATTACATTTGTTGGGTATTTGCTGGACTTCTGATGGATTAGGGGATATAAATTATCCTTAGTTCTTATTTACAAAACTACAAAAAACATAGTTAAAAATACAGAGTCTAGCGGAAATAACTGGCTAAATCCGCCTTATTGACGTAGGCTCCCCGGAATCCATCAAACTGGATATCTACATAATTAAACGAACATTGGTTGCGCGGGTGGTGATAACAATTATTATAATCAAGGTTGCGGTCTTGATATAAACACCTGACCCATTAATTACTTACATATGTCAGTATAAACTAAGAATTGTATAGTGTAGAAAAGGCAATTCATCCAGTAGACCGGTTTCGTCCTTATTGGGAACTCATCAAGTACTGGCCAGAATTTGCCGTATCCTGTCCGCGGCAAATTCTGGCCAGTACTTAATGAGTTGCCAATAAGGACGAAACCGGTCTACTGGATGAATTGCCTTTTCTACACTATACAATTCTTAGTTTATACTGACATATGTAAGTAATTAATGGGTCAGGTGTTTATATCAAGACCGCAACCTTGATTATAATAATTGTTATCACCACCCGCGCAACCAATGTTCGTTTAATTATATAAATGTTCATTTCAATACCATTTCCCCATGTAATGTGGTGTCTGTTCAGTAATGACAGATTGGGCATGGTTAGTTGGAACTTTAGGTCTAAATGGATGCCATATGAGCTCCACCTAAAGGAAAAATTGACTAACCAAGTTACATTAGTTAGTATATAACTGAAAATTGTGTGTAGTGTAGTGTGCGGCAGGATAGCTCAGTGGTTAGAGCACCAGATTCCGAAGCAGACGTGCCCAGGTTCGTATCCTGTCCGCGGCAAATTCTGGCCAGTACCTGATGAGTTCCCAATAAGGACGAAACCGGTCTACTGGATGAATTGCCTTTTCTACACTATACAATTCTTAGTTTATACTGACATATGTAAGTAATTAATGGGTCAGGTGCTTATATCAAGACCGCAACCTTGATTATAATAATGGATATCTACATCTCCGTTTTCGTATGTATATTTATAATATATTTTGATGATTAATTTACAATTCTTTTTGCTTTACCCGAACTTTGACCAACTCATTATTACTCCACATATTTTTCATATACTTGCGCAATCCGGTGAAACCAAAGTATTTTGTGTTAATGTCATAATTTTGCTCTAATTATGTGGATATGTAGAATAAAATTTCGAAACACTTTTTTACAAATCGTATTTTTTATTCCATTAAATGTTTTAAATATCCATATTTTTGAAAAATTTTTAAAATAATTGTATAAGTTACGATTAAGTTGGTGTTTTACAGTTGCAATTCTAACGGAACATCTGTGGTTTTTGTCCAAAATTAGGTATACGTTATGAAACAATTGATTTATAAATACATCTTTTATTTTTTAAATTTCGATTTTGCATTTAGAAATTCTATTTTTATACCTTTTTTCTTTTTAACTTTGAACTTTTTAGAATTTCGTAGCGTGTTTAGTTCGTATGGCTTTTTCTCCATTTCTTGGCTTTCTGTGCAAATGGAGATGATTTCAGCTAAATATCATACCAAATAAACTAGGATTTATTTACGAATTTGCGTATTGTGATTGTAAAATATCAACGTGTGTAGTTACAACTAGTGGCGACAGATGAGGTTTATACGGGGACCTTCTTTGGTTTCGGTAATATTTTTTTCATTGAATGGATCTATGCGATTTTATCCTGGAGATTGATGAGCTAATTTTGCTCAGTATGCTGTAATAAGTATGTTAGGTTACTAAGATTGCTGGCGTAGTCTATGTGTTTTTATACTAGGGACCAGTATGATGGCGTAAAAACTTGCAAAGGTTTCTCCTTCATTTAGTGCACTTTTCACGAATATTTTCACAAAATTATTTGACAACGTTGGTGCATTATTTCATGAATTCTTAAATAATACTAATATTCTGCTGGTGATTTATACCGCTCGGCAGCGCGAAAAACGTTGGCCTTGAAGTTTTCAAAGCATTTTGAACCACCGCATCTTTCTACATCATAATTTTATGATTTAGATACAGTCATATATAAACTCGGGCTAAACAGTTGTTAGTCCTCGCAAACTTAATTCGACAATGACGCGACTACGTCACGTAATCTTCTTCATTTCATATTGAAACATCAGGAAAACTGACTAGATTCAATAGTCTGCATATCCTTCCTAAGCAATCCGACGAGAACAGCTTCCCCAGTCCCGATGAAGAAGACATGACAAACGAATCATGCTTGATAATATAATTTAGAGAGCGGAACTGGAATTTTTTGGCTTAAATAGCCTCAATGTAGAATTATTTTGAAAATAACTTCATGAACAACGTAATTAAGAACGATGAAAATTGTATCGTTTAAGCAAAGTTAGTATATAAGTAAATTAAAAAGAATTTCTACGAGCCCTTTTCTTTCTCCGTACACCAATTCAGGTCACCTAAAAAAAAGAACTCAATTGTTTAAAAGGACAGGCATTATATACTCATAGTACAAAGTTCAAATAGTATCACATATTTACCATCTATACCGCCTATAACTTGGGTGGTCGATAAAGCAAGTTTATTATTTCGATAGTTCACTGAAAAAATAACCGAATAGTTTCCATGTGGGTCCAATCAAAAAGCACACGAAATATATACATATAACAAAATATAAATAAAAAAGCAATTAAACAACGGGCATTAAAATACAGCCGCTGAAATATGCGTGAAAATTATTAATCTGTCTCTCCGGCAATCAGCTAGGCTTCTGAACTACTGTTCACTAATATAGTCAAGTAGTCACTGTGTCTAGCGGCACTACTACAGGCTGTTAAATTTGATTATTTATAGCTACCATATTTTGGCATTTTAGGAAAATAATTGCACTCTTGGTGTTCAGGTCATTAGGGATTCACCGTATCCTTCCAAATTATGTAATTTCTTGTTTGTTGTCTTAAGGATAATTTGAGAAATTTAACTGTTACTTAAGGCGTTATAACATATGCATACTTGTCGACTGTGTGTTTGTCTAAAGTCATTGGCTTCTTTCTATTTTATTCTTATTTATCTATCATATTTCTAATTCCTACTTGATCTTCTCGCAGTTTGATCTATTTTTCAATACACAGCATTCTTACTTTTTTCATTTTGACATTCCTTCCTATCGTTCTGTCTTTTAACGTTGAGTTGGTCGCAGTCTTTCTGTTAGTACAGTTAGATACAGTTTGTGAACTAATATATATGCAATTGTATATTAGATGTTGCGCACCTAGTTACAAATTACTTCAAATAAACAATAATTGATTGAGCCGGTGGTGGTAACAATTCTTTAAATCAAGTTGGTGAGCTTGAAGTAAACATCAATCCCATTTTATTTAACCCGTCGTTGACCAACTTAAAAATAACTACCGCTAGTCGCACACACTGACACGTTTCCACCTTCTATGATCATCACCATAGTATGTCGGCAAAATGAATAGCGAGAATCAGACCTCATTTCGTATATATGGAAAGCAAAATTAAATATGCGGCTCTCACCTCTAATAGTCTTGCACACATTGTACTTCACAATCTCTATGCAGTTATAAACATTAACTGTTTGCGGCTTTCGCCACACACATACAAACAGGCAATACAATTAGGCAATAATTGATTGCGCCGGGGTGTTAACAATTCTTTAAATCAAGTTTGCGAGCTTAAAGTAAACACTAATACCATTGTATTTAACCTGGCGTCGAACAACGTAACAAAACTACCGACAATCGCACGCCATGACGCGTTCCACCTTCCATGATCATCATCAGAGTACGACGGCAAACTGACTAGCGATGATGAAATCGCATTGCATATATATGGAAAGCCAAATTAGATATGCGGCTCGCACCTCTAGTAGTCTCGCATAAATTGTACTGGACAGGAAATTAAGGCTGATAAATTTCTATGCAGACACGAACATTAACCACTTGCAGATTTCGCCAGTCACATACAAATAGGCAATACAATTAAGCAATAATTGATTGCGCGGGTGGTGTTATCAATTCTTTAAATCAAGTTTACGAGCTTAGAGTAAATTCCAATCCTACTTTATTTAACCTGGGGTCGAACAACGTAACAAAACTACCGACAATCGCACGCACTGACGCTTTTCGACCTTCCATGATCATCATCAGAGTACGACGGCAAGCTGACAAGCGAGGATCAAACCGCATTTCATCGACGACTGGCGGTAGTTTTGTTACGTACGTATGTATTGACTATTTTTATGTGTGTGGCGAAAGCTGCAATAAGGAGGACACCTGTCTACTGGATGAGTTGCCTTTTCTACACTATACAATTCTTAGTTTATTCTGACATTTGTAATAAATTAATAGGTCAGGTGCTTATATTAAGATCGCCACCTTGATTACAGTAAATGTACGTGACTGCTTAGAAAGTGTGCAGCCATTAGTGCGTGCGACTGGCGGTAGTTTTGTTAGATTGTTCGACGACTGGTTAAATACAATGGGATTGGTGCTTACTTAAAGCTCGGAAACTTGATTTAAAGAATTGATAACACCACCCGCGCAATCAATTATTGCTTAATTGTATTGCCTATTTGTATGTGACTGGCGTAATCTGCAAGTGGTTAATGCTCGTGTCTGCATAGAAATTTTGCAGCCGACATTTCCAGTCATTACAATGTATGCAATACTACTAGAGGTGATAGCCAAATATATAATTTTGTTTTCAATATATACGAAATGCGGAATGTATAATCTCGTGCAAGTTTGTTTTATGCTCTCTCGCGACTCATCAGTAGAAGCCGATATTACGCCCTTAACCAGCTATATATTTGAGCTATGGATGTGGGAAAAAAAGACGGTACAATCTCCTATATGTTTGTGCATTAGTGAATCTAACTTTATTTAGTCTTCGACAATGCGACATCAAAACGAATTCACTATTATATATATATATATATATATATATATATATATATATATATATATATATATATATATATATATCAAACCAATATTAACGTTTACTTAACGCTATGGTTGCCGAAATATTACTGGGTATCAATACTATTATTTCCGAGTCGGTACATGGCGCCAAAACAAGAGACCATCCTATTATTCCACATTCCTTACCAAAATATATGGTGGGTAAATGGCGTAATACCGGCTCCTACTGATGAGTCGCCAGTAAGCACGAAACGAATGTGCACGACGTTATACGTTCCGTTCATGCTGTCTTTGGTTTATCCTTCTGGTTATATTTTAACTAATTTGTTAATAGCTGCGCAACACCTAATACACATTCAAAATTTCTCTTAATGCTAAAGTTGTTAATAGCAAAGACAGAACCTTTTTCAAGAGACTGGTAGATGTTTTTTGTCGTTGAATTTCCAGAGTAAATGAACAACTTGCACTGTCTTATGAAGTTGTGGCATTTTTGTTACTCTTTCTTCATCGTTTGTTTTATTTATTTAACTATCTCAAAGCTTTTTATACATATCTTATCTCACTTTTACTTTTATTTTCAATAGACATTTTTTGTGTGTTTCGTGCTGAGTCAAATTCGAGACTATTATGATTTAGCTTTTAGGCTGTAACCTGACTTGCTCCAAATGTAATATAACTATTCATGAATATTTTATTAATAGCTGTCTAGTGGATATACAAAACTAATCTGGCCAACATTTCTTAGAAATGCTGTTGCAGAGTTGTGATGGCTCCATTTTGTTTACCATTAGTTAAAGTTCGAATTGTATTACTTTATTCCTATTTAATATTTAACTCTTCGCGACTAACATGTGCGCGATCCGTATCTTTGACATGCCATAACTCCTCTATGATTTATAGTTTTATTCTCGTTTTTCAGTTTACGGTCGTGCTTTGATGATAAACATGATAGGTCGGGATGCCTTAGTACAGGCGACTGCCGTTAGTTTTGCTTTATTATGTGACTGTAAAATAAAAAGGAATTGGAGCTTATATCCTGTCCACGGACTCGGTTTGAAGAAATCCTTAATTGTTCAGTTAATTTTTTCTTCTTTAAATAATAAATAAATAGCTTAGATTTTCAAATATATTTCTAGGTTTCATGCTCTCATATGAATTTTTAATAAAACGTTAAGCTTCTCAATATGACTTCTTTCTTCTATTATGTAAAGATGAAACTGCTTTCTTCACCCGATCCTAATACGGAACGAGGCATGGGTGAATACATGATTCAATTCGAGGAGTTTCATTCGACAGATGAGGTTTCTAAAATTAGTTTATACAAATACGCCGTCGCGTTTGATCAGGAAGAACAACGTCTTCACCTGTTCACTGTCGGTTCCGCTGATGGAGGCAATCATTTTGAAGTTGAACTTGTGGCACCTCGTTTTATGACTGATGAAATCACGTACGGCTCAACTTCTGGCGCGAATCACAGTGATCGTAGCATGAACTCATCTGCAAGAGGATTAACTGATAATCCTTTGCAAGGTTTGGCTCCCATGCCAGGCGTCATTGAAAAAATTTTGGTGAAACCAGGTGATGCTGTGGAAACAGGTCAAGCTATAATCACGCTAATAGCAATGAAAATGGAGTACACAGTTCGAGCGGCACCCACTGCAGAGAATGCAAAACCGCGACGTGTCAAAAGTATTAGTGTCAACGAAGGTGCAACTGTTGATAGAGGACAGGTTTTAGTACAACTTGAAGAGTTTGACTAGATTATGAAACATCTCGTTTTATTTTTTTAAATTTCTAGAGGAAATCTCCTTTTTCAGTAACAGATTATTAGTTACATTTTTTAGTCAACAATATCGCATAACGATGTTTAATTAAAATTATTTTCACGATAGCTTTTGCATCATTATATTGATTACCTCTGGAGCTGTTTAATTTAGGATAATATGTTTTAATTAAGAAACTAGCTTACTTGACTTCACTGCTTCCATCGCTACGAAACGCACCCGTTGATGAGAATAGAATTTTTTTCAAATATGCTTTTAAATTGCATTTCTGGCATGGAATATTCATTAAACATTTTTTCAGGAATTGAAATAATGGCGTTACCGGCATCGTCGATAATAATAATAATAATAATAATAATAATAATAATATCAAATAAATTAATGATTACCCTGCTAAATGATTTAGGGATATGTGTAGATTTATTTAAAATTTTAGGATTAAATTGGTAATGATGTATCTGCTTTACTGCCTATTTTTATTCAGCCCTTCGTTGGGAAATGAGGACAACAAAATTAGTTTTAGAGACATTATTTCGTCTTACTAGCGGTCGTTCCTTTACACTACAGAATTGGTTACATATTTTTACTGCCGTATTTTTCGGGATACTCATCATTTACTTGTAAAATTCGTCTAGTAGGCTTCATTCTTCCTTGTTTTATTGATTTATTGTGGCATTCCTTCGTAGAGCGTGATAAATTATATAACAATTGAATGTATTAAATTAAATAAACGAAATGGTATTTGATAGTGTAGCTTTAGCCGATTTCCGATTGCGGTAAATGATCTGGTTATAGGCCTCGTTAATCAATGCCTAACACATTATTTCTGATCTAAATTAGCTTTTTAATCTACTTGACAAAATAGGCTCTATATAAACGAATATACAAAGTCGCAGATATTTATGAACAGAAAGAACACGGCCTTTATGCTGAATGAAATCTTATCAAAACGGCTAACATTTTTCAACTTGTCAATTTGTATGCTTACAAAAATAAGGTCATCACATTTTTTTAAAAATGAAGTCTGTTTTAAGTATATGGTCTTACTGGGTTTGAAATTGTGCGTTAATTTGAAGACAATCAGATCTTTGTATACTCTGGATAATTCTCAACATGGGTTGGCCAAGTGTTAGGAGAGAAACGATTTTTTACATATATTGTAGAATAGTATCAAACAACAATCGTTAGAATGGTTTAACAAATAATTTGATAATAGTTGTCGGCGTGACCGCCTTTAGTCATTTCCATGAAACAGAGATGTGCTAGCATGTCTTTTTAGACATAAAGTGAACAAGTTGCGGATAAATTGGATTTTCAAACAGTTTTTAAAAATCTGCTTTATTGACTTAACGTTTTAAAAAAATAGTTAGAAATTTTCTTTGTCACACAAGTGTGATTTGGTACAGAATTTATGGGTGCTAAAATGAGCTGATTAACATGCAGTCTGTGCGAGTGTGTATATGTAAGTAATAACTTTAAATTAAAAAAAAATATGCTGTAGAATTTGAATGCTGAGATCCTTTTTCAAACTATTCACATTGATGGCGAAAAGTGAAACAGTTGTTTTTTGCATTGGCATCTATTAAAGTGTATCGTTTAGCACAACATTTTGTCTTTGAGTACCAAGGGATTTATAATTCAGTTTGAGATAAATATCGCTCTCGTATTCTCTCTCTGTCTGCCTTACAGAAACGCGTATTACTCTCTCTTTTTTTCTCTATCTTACAATGGCATGCACACACGCTTCTTCTTTCAGTCTGGTCTGCAAACAAAATAAATAGGCTCTTTATTTGTTTTATTATTACTATTATCAAGTGCTTTGGACGATGTTGTTACAAAAGAAATAAATTTATTTATAATTTCGATTTAAAAAATATAATTAATTTGTTTGCTAAAAGAGATTGTAGTAACGGAAATCTCACAAATGCGATTGCCATTGGTTTCAATTTATTGTGCAATTTCCTCCTTCGATGTGAATTTTATTGCACTTGGAAAAGTCGTTTGTCGTAGATCTAATTGGTGCACTTTAAGATGAATGTAAAACAAACCAGATGTATATTAATTAGTCGTTGATTGAATACATGTGGCGAAAGCTGCAAAAAGGCAATGCTCGTGATTAAATAGAAATTGTGCAGTTGATATTACCAGTCCATTGCAATGCACGCGAGACTAAAAGAAATGAGAACCGCATACCTACTTTAGCTTTCCCTACGTATGCATTGTTACTTGATCTTCGCTAGTCTATTTGCTGTTTTGCTCTGATGATGATGATGATGATGATGATGGTGATGATGGTGGTGGTGGGGGTGGTGGAATGTCGAAACTCATCAGTAATTACGTCTATGTTTTGCGACGGGATAAGTAAAATTGGATTGTTATTTATATCAGACTTGCAGACTTGAATTCAAGAATGCAACATATGTATATTGTTATTTAGAGCTTAATTTATGCACGCGGTTTTTGCTGGGTACTGTTTTATAGGTATATGAGGTTTAATTTGCTTCAATTTATTGATCTGTAAAACCAGAATTAAGCATTAAAGACCCACCGTGTTAATGTGATGCTATTCTATTAAAGCAGTTTCTACGTTCTTATTGGTTGATAACAGGTAGGAACCAGGTCCGGAACCTCCAAATCACTAGATACTTGGCCACAGGTTAAAAAAATATTCTGTTAATATAGTTTTGGTAGAGGATAACTAACATATATGCAACTATTTAATTGGTATCACATACCTATTAACGAGTAAGTTCAAATAGATCCTGAAGTATATGCCAAAGACGCATTAACACGAGGTGTAAACGCAGCTGTATAGATGTTTAGTGTATATTGGCGACGTATCAATAGGAGCCAGCACTACAATTCTATTCCTGTTTTATAATTGATCATTATATGTGGAACAGTTGGATAGTGCGATTTCCCAATAACCTGAATAATATGTAGAATCTCATGTACACATACGTTTGCACGTACTGGCGGCTTCCCATTATGTGTAGGGAATTCCATTACTGATTGAATAAAAATACGTTTAGGAGCTTGTACTTTCGAACTTTCGCAAATTTCTTGGCTATTTATAGAGTAGGTTTGAGCTGTACTGCTAGCTCCTATTGATCAGTCGCCAGTAAGCACGAATGTTTAAAGTTAATTACGTTTGGTCGTGCTGACTTTAGAGTGTCGTTCTGATACAATTTCAACTATCTGTCTGCCAGGTATTAAACCACTACTGCATAATTAAAAAATAAGATGGCGTGGAGCGTTGTAATGATTAGTAGACGGTAAGCAATAAAGGCGAGAATCAGAAGCACATACATTTATTTCATGTTAGATAGGCCATGCCCTCCTGATCATACTTGTTAAATAACTTTCATCCTGTCTCATAATGAAAGCATGCCTTTGTTTTCTGCTACCAGCAATACACAAACAAGGCAATATTGAGCTTGAGTATTATTGGGTAAGTTAATACAGCTCATATTTAATTCTGGATTGATTAGGCTTAATGCAAGCGTGTAAAGAAAAAAATAAATATTTTTCAACTTAACACCCACAATGTCAGAGTTTGATTCTCTTGTCGAAGAAATTGTTTTATTCTGATCTCTCGGTTTTAATTCCTTCTATTTTTTCTGCACTGTTTTGAATTAAATAAGTAATGATGACTAGTTTGCGTGTGTATGGTTCCGTAAAGATTATCACAGCTTTTAGTTTATATACGCGTAACATTTGCTAGGATTGGTGCATTTCGAAGAATAAATTGTTTATAATAGTTTGCTCAATTGAATAAATTTAGCCACATATTAACAATATTGAGGAATTTTTATACGTTGACATGTCTATGTGTATAAATGAGAATATTTGGTATATTCCTGTTAGATAATCCCTTTCTCGGTCACATTAGTCCTCAAGAAACATGTGTGTAAGTAGCTTCATCATTGAATACACAACAGGAATTCTGTAAATAATCTCGCGTTAAGTATTTTTTGTTCATAATTCAAGTATTTCTATAAATATTGCCTTACAAAAACATGGTTTGTTTGTTTTCATAAACAAATATCAGATAATTTAAACCATGTTTTTCGAACGTGGTATGGGAGAGGAAGCGATGAAGCAAAATATTCAAGTTCATTTCACCTGAATGATCGTTTTCGTTTATATTCATTGATACTTTATATGATACTGTAAAAACCATTGTAAACCAAGACGCAGACCATTGTCGTATACCGAAAAATTGACAGATGAAGCCGCCCTAAGGAGTACAGCCAATTCTCAACTAACATTGGCTGTATTCGTTCAGTTGACTTGTTCAGCCAAAAACATGAAACGAAATATGCTCTCAGACTAGGGCGTTTACTGGTTACATAAAAATTATGATTTATTACGTAAACATGTAAGATTAGTGGCCGCCAAATATTCTTAGACTCGTATCTCTTGTGTTAATCAAAAATTTTTTTTTCATCATTCAAAGTTTATCTGTGTGTATTTTGATTACTAAATTTCTATAAAAAAAGTTGGTAATTTGCTGTCGTTACGGCCGATTTCATATTTCAATTATGCATATTGAGATGTTCATGCTATCATCAAATGAAAATTGAGTTTTTACGATGCATTAAAATTGTTGAGAAAAATGAGGAATATATTATTATTATCAAATAAATGAAAGAAATTTTCTAAATATACAATGCACCAAAGATGTTTCACTTGTTTTGTTTAAGTGCATACATACTTACATATACATGCATGTATATACCTGAAGGAAGAAATATATATATATATATATATATATATATATATATATATATATATATATATATATGTGTGTGTGTGTATGCATGCGTTTGGCTGTACATGGATACACATTTTCAGCTAAGCTGATTGCTCTTTTTCAGTGCTTTATTTTAGTTTACCTTAAGTCTACCTAAACAAATGCTATTTCCCGAAAAAAGGTGAGTTCATCCTGCATCATTTTCCGGTTTAACAATTTATTGGTGCGATTAGCCAAAACGTTTCCTTCAGAAGTCTTGTTTAACCTTTTTAAAGTTTTAACGTTTTTGTCAGAATGTTTTGCACAGTTTCATTTGCAAATTCGTTTAAATGATATCTTTTTGTAGAAATGCAACACTATACAATAGTTTTGTCAAGAAAGATATTCACTTGAAGCAGATTTATTTCCACGCCAATTATTGGAAAAAGGTTTATTGAAA
This sequence comes from Eudiplozoon nipponicum, assembly GCA_029291075.1. Taxonomy (NCBI): domain Eukaryota; kingdom Metazoa; phylum Platyhelminthes; class Monogenea; order Mazocraeidea; family Diplozoidae; genus Eudiplozoon; species Eudiplozoon nipponicum. Next base: position 36,130 of record JAQBSW010007178.1, read on the forward strand.
TTTCGTTTAGAAATATCTGTGCTAAAATTATATCATAAATTTGTCTGTCAATTTATGTTACATAGGATTTCTTTCTGCAGTCAGAAAATTTTTAAGAAAATCATTATTTTTTCATTGAAATCTTCGCTTCAATTTTTAAATCTAGGAAGATATTTAATTTGTCGTTTTATTAAATCTCGACAGTTTTTCTGCATGATACCGTATGAGTAACAATAAAATTTCCAGAAAAAGGAATAAATGCTAAGTAAACAATGGTATTATTAAAGAGCCACGAATTACTTGCTCGATATGTTTCTCAGACAAATAAAAAAGATTTATAATAAAATATCAACCATCACTATACCTCAGATGGAAAGGCGAAATTTATGTGTAGTTAATTGAGCGTTCTGGTCGGATTTAAAAGTAACACTAACTACTGAACACATGAAGCAAGATCTCTCCCAAGCAATGGTTTACACTTAAAAAGGAGTCGTAATATCGACTTCCACGGGTTTAAGAATTGAGAAGTTCGTCTTCGAAGAATTAACAAATTGCAACTTACGTCGAATATCATATCAAATGCTAATTGGTTACACAGTATGAATGTCTTTTCATAGCGGAATTTTGAAATTCTCATTGACTGTTGAACCTAATTCAATGCGAGATAAACAATCAGTCACACATTCTCTTTGCCTTTCAAATGACTGATCCTGAAAATGCAATAGTTTGCGGTTCACCTCCGACTTCTTGTTTTAGTGTAGCGCCCAGAGCTACATTTGACGCGCCAATTGAATGTTTGAACAAAGCATTCGGCTGAACAACATGTAGTGTGGGATATTGCGCGCGAATGCCTTTTATTCGTTAAAGTTGTTCTTTCTGTGAATACTGTGTTAATGTTCTGAGTATGGAACGAAAAAGGTCGTTCCGAAACGTAAGCAGTAATTTGGCAAAATTTGTTACTACAACATTTTCGAGGGACAGTACACATGTGGATGGCTTAAGAATGACGGGACCAATGGAAATCCACTCATCACACTGTGCTCCTAGAAATGTAATGGAATCAAGATTTTACCGACCTGCATGTGTTATCAAATATATCGCAATAGTTAATTAAGGCAGACAAATATCTTATGACAGCAATGCGCAACAGAAATTGCCCTTTAGAGGATACTTTAGAATGAACTATGACGTATTGTGATTGACTGGACGTGGGCGGCCTCTAATTTTACATCCGTATTACATGCTACAGGGAAAGTTGGTGTTACTAACGATATGGCAGCAATCGTATCAACACAAACGCGATTCGAAAGAGTGGATCTGTTACAACCATTAACAGTGTGGTCTGCTGAGTAATAGAATTAATAAACACCGGCCTTACCTCTATGCTTTTCTGACTGTAGGTCTTAATTTCTTTTTTTGGTACGTTGCCTGTGGTCCATCGTCAAAATATACACACGTTATCATACTAGCACGTTTTCATGCAATTTCAAGCTGTGTGTCTCCATATTCGATGGCTTAAACACCAATTTCTAGGGCTGGCCACTATGCGACACCTATCCGACTGTGGGCGAGTAGCTAATTTTCCGGATGTTGATGGGTGTACAGAATTTTGCTAACAAAATGATTGTGAATTAAGACGCTGCGCACGGTTTGGTGACGGCAAAGTACCGTGCGGTATTTTCGATGATCGACGGAGACAGTGCGGGCGATGTGGTGGCAGGCCGGAACCCTTCATCATGCAATTATGAACTGGTTCTAATAGTCTAGTTATTATACTATCTAACAAGAATTGCAAATTGTCAACTGCTGCCTCACGTGCCTTACAACTATGTAATGGCCTAGCTGGTGAATCCAACATATTGACACTTACGAACTGAAAACTTTTAATTAAAAAAAACACCAAAATTAAGGTATCTAATATTCACCGGAAGGTTGAAATCCACAAATTTGTGACTTATTCATTGGTAAATGAATCTTTCATTGTTTATTAAAGAAACGCTATGATTGCAGAACTATCAACGTTAATTTTTTTCTAAAACAACTACTGTAATTTAGATCTAATAGTACAAAAGCTCTGATTTTAAATGTATATACACGAAATATATTTGAACTAGACTGTTAGACAGCTTATAATTGTATTAAAATTACATGCGCAATAATGTTTTGTTATTACCGACAGGCGTTATGTATTTTAATTCTGAGAAACCACATAAATTAATTTGTCAGATATTTGTTGAAGGGGTGCGTAGTACGGGCGTCATAGTGATGCATGTCACGATTTGCGATCATGAGCTGTCGGGTTGCACTATCAGATCCCATTGGTCCCCATTTGCAAGTACGCATTGATTTTTTCTTTGTTGTTGCTGGGTGCAGACTCGACCTCTGAAGGAATTAACATCGTTCACACTGGAAATGAAGTACGATCTAATCTGTGTATCTCATGTCCAGTAATTAGTATGAATGATGTTGCAGTCTACGGAGGTCGAGTCAGCACCCAATCAATACGAAGACGAACTCAACGCGTACTTGAAAATGGGTATCAATATGATCTTTGCGAAGCTGATAAATCAAAGCGACAACCCAAGATGCTTCACATAAATTAATTTTTCATGAAAAGAAAAAGAAATTTTAACATTTTCGAATAAATTATTTATCTGAAATATTATACCGTTTGTATACGTATATGAGTAATGTTCAATCCCTTGTTTAGGGCGCTAGTTTGTAGACCGGTCAGCTCTTCGATAGACGCAATATTTCCGTATTTTGATTTGGTTGTTGCCACTCGTATTTATAATACTCGGCAACCCACTAAATAAAAATCAATAAACCGTTTTAGGATAATTTTTCTAATATGATTGCATAAAATCATATATCCAAAGGTATTACAAAATCATTGGTCCAATTTCGTCCAAAAAAATAGAAAATGATCAAATTACACAAGCCCGCACCATATCAAACATTTTAGTACAATTTTTAATTAATTAAATTGATTTATTTATAAAAACGAAATAGTCTGTTGTATAAAGATGACGTGATCAACAAAAATGAAGACTATTCTTAGTTTAACATTATGTGCACTATTAAACTATTACCACATTGAGAATATATTTTTATATATTTAGAAATATAGTCCCTAAAAAGGCCGTGCCATGTATACGGTTTTGAAATTTGAGCTTTAATAAAATTCATAGTACGTTTCCCATGTGAAAAAGTAAAAAAGAAAGCTATATCAAATTTTAAAGCTGCTTCTAGTTTTCTATTCAATTATCTGCAATTGAGCATAAGTCACATTTAGCGACAGAGCTTGTAGGATTGCTATTTATAAAATTAACAAAACACTTATTATTCTATATAAATTGAAAACACATTTAAGACATGAAGTGGTGCGTCCTGTCCACCTTATTAACTGATTTTCTGGAGAAGTGGGGCAAAATTAATATTGCTAAATTTGAGGGGCAGTCTAGGAGAAAATTACAAAAAAATTAATGTCTTTCCGAATTGCTCAAAAACTGGAGAGTTAACCAACCACAGTTTTGCATGGGGCTTCGATGGTCGCATTGTAATGTCAGTAAACGAGAAAATTCTATTTGCTTTTACGCTTCTCGACGATGGCGATTTATTGAAATAGCTGCAAAATAATGGATACAAACTAACTCACATAGCCTTACTTAAATTAGAAAAACTCTTTGTTCTCATGTCGGGGATAAAAAAATTTACTTCTGGGCGTACCTGCTTCACCAATCTTATTTTGCACCAATCATATTTGTATGTGATCCTAAAATCTGGATTTCATTCTTATACTGCATCTGCCCAACTATGATTGTCCACAGGAAAAATTCAAATTGTAAATAAAATTAGATGATGATTTCAGTATAATTTTGTTTCTCACACTAGACAGAAAAAATTTATTAGTAGATTTTATAAAAACTAGGTCAACTGCAACATAAGTAAACACCAAAGCGGAACGCAATGTACGTCTTAAGCTCCTCATTGTCTCTTTTTATGTGAATATATGCAGATTTGTCATCAACCGTACGAATTTTGAAAATGGGTTTTATTATGTCATTTGGTTTATACTTGTCTATATAATGTGGTAAGTAACCGCTAATGATAAGAGAATTACGCATAACTTCCCACAAAGTCTGCAATCAGTCTGGCAAACAAATAAACATGGTTCTATTACACAATTAATTAACTAACTCTTTTTTCCATTGCTGTGGGCAGTAGCTGTTGAAAGTAAATATTGTGCTGTCTACGTTTATTGATGGGAAACATATCTGCACAATGTGCCACCAGTTCTACGTTTGAGCAAAACATTAAGAAAAGCTAGAGTATCATCCTGTTCGTTTTCAATTGTTAATCTATCATTTGGATGCCATTCATTGAATTTATTACGCGTCTCTGCTGCATGCGCATATATCAGGCTACATTTTATTTCTACTGTTATTTCATTTTGTAATTATCTTAAAAGCCACTTCTGAAACACATAAATACGAGGTTTCAATGATGTGCTTCGCAGTTGCAGACGTGTATTCGCAGGTTGATTTGAAACAAGCGTTTAACTTGCAATGTTCGCTTACTCTGGTTATTGAATGTCGATCGGCCGACATAAGTTGATCAATGTTTACGGCAATTTCTCTTTAATTGATGGTAAAGTAACACTCTTAGTTTAGCTGAAGTAACTGTGCGTATTAATGCTTCTTCAACAATCTTCTGACTTGTGTAGGAAAAACAACTCATTAAATCGGCGTTTTAAGTCAATTTCTTTATTGCTTTATCGCACACACGTATGTTTCCTCTTATCGTCCCATCTAATAGATGACTCAATCAGTTGTCTAGGACAGACATTAGACATTAAATTTTTCTTTTGTTGAATATATTCATTTGAAAAAACAGTCTATCAATACTTGATAAACTACCATGAACCATTCGAAATTTATAATGAGGCACGTATGCAATACAAATCAAACGTAATTATTCGACTCCATTTAATTTTCAATCTTAAAATTTGATTCTAAAAGGAGAAAGCATATGCACTATTCGAATACATAAGAAATTTATTGAAACCTAGAGCGCTATAAATATGAAACAACGATTTACGATTTGATACTGTAGAGTGAGTAAACGTTGAAGTCGTATTGTCGAGACTTTACATGAAGTTAGCTTCACTTCTGCTGGTTTACAAATTCGTCTTGGAGATTTTACCGTCCTATTATCTCACATTCCTCACCAAAATATATAATGGGTATAGGGTGAATAACGGCTCCTACTGATGAGTCGCCAGTAAGCACGAAACGCATGTGCATGAGATTATACTTTCCGTTCATGCTGTCTTTGGTTTATAATTCTGGTCACAACAGAACTAATTTGCTACCAGGTTCGCAACACCTAATATATAACGTATTACGATGTCTGGTAGAAATAAATGCACACACATTGGGCAAATATAATGAGCATGTGTAGTGGTATACATGACTTTTAAGTTTCTAGATCTAAAGAACTAGTGCTTGATTAACAGCTAGGAATCTAAATAATACTTTGATGTAAATTATATATAATACTTTAGGCGTGAAATATATATATATATATATATATATATATATATATATATATGTATATAATATTTTGCCACAAGGAAAACATATCTAATAACTAAGTGTAAAATGTCCGTTTTAATAATGGGCTTTTCTCCCAATATGTGTACATTAGGTTAATATACATGTGTATATATATATATATATATATATATATATATATGGGCATTGTTCAGGCCTAGTAATGTATATATAATTTAAATCATAAGTGTCAGCTTTATTAATTTTAACATTGAAATATATATTGAAGTTCAGATGACTCTATTTTGATTATATAATTAATGTCTATATTAATTCAATATTAAATTATGTAGCATTTGCAATTCATACATTAGACTGGTTTCACCTTTAGTGTCAACTCTTCAAGCACTCTCTACCTGAAGAAAAGGATAATCAACAAATATGTTAGTATCTGTATTCAAATTGCGTGTAGTATGCTGCTCTATTTGCGCAATGGATAAAGACTGGTTCCGAAACAAATGTATGCACTTTCGTATCCCGTCCTCGACAAATTCTGGACTGTACTTCTTCAGATTTCCCAGATTATTGGATGAATTGACTTTGCTACATGATTCAATAATGAGCTTACACTGACAATATATATATATATATATATATATATATATAATATCAAAATCCTGACTTTTCTCTTTTAATCAACAATATATCAATAATGGCATGGCGCCTATTGTATAATAAAATATCTGGAATGGTTATTTCGAACTTAAGATTTTAAAAGGTTCACAATGGGTCCCTCTGAAGTAAAGTCTAATCAAAAATGTAATTTATTATATTCCGTCAAAATTTGTGTAACATGCGGCACGTTTGGCTCTTTCGATAGAGTCACAGACTCTAAAGCCAGTGTCACCAGCTTCGTATCCTGTTTGTGCTACATTCTGGCCAATATTTAATGAGTTCCCAATATGGACAAAACCGGTCTTCCGTTTGAATTATCTTTGCAATCTGATACAATATTAGTTTAAACAATATATATAT
>JAQBSW010007179.1:0-42694 GCA_029291075.1 Eudiplozoon nipponicum
AATGTGTGTGCATGTTTTTGTTGGTATGTATGTTCTTATGTATATATATATGTATTACTAATTTTTATTTATATAAATATATATCGCATTATTTTTTATTCATTTACGTGCATTTATGCGGAAAACTGTGAATATTTGTTCAAAAATAAACTACGTTTATCGCATTAATTGTGCCATATTTTTTAAATGAAATATCGGATATCTTCACATGTTGTTTTATTTTATTTACCATAGATTCGTATTACTTTACGTTGTCGAAACAAATGAAATCGACTATATACCTGACGCATCAGTCTTACTTTTAAAAGTTATTCAAAAATTGGTAGACACAGGGCGATATTAAACTGTAAATATATAGAAAATATAGGTCAAGCGCTTCGTGAAAACGTGACTCTTCCATCTTCATCTTGGTAAGTGTCTTGAATGGCAGCTTTGCGCATCGCTTCGGTGGCCTGATTGTGAAGGAATCTTGTTCTACATGCCGTGCTTACTAATACTGGAAATCTCTTTTCTTATACAGAGACCGTTGTCTAATAGATATTTTATTATTTATTTATATTTTAATTATGCGCAAAACGGCTTCATTTCTTTATTTGCTAAGGTTGTTCGATGACTGGTTAAATACAATTGGATTGGTGTTTATTTCAAGCTCGCAAACTTCATTTAAAGAAATACCTTGTTTTTATAAGATTTACAGACGCTATACGAATAAATTGCTTTCTTCGATGCTATCTACCTGGCACATGCAAAACTCGTTTGGTTTCCTTTACAGACTCGGTATATATACTATATAAAGTAAGTTAGCTTTGAAGTCGCATTGTCGAAGATTTATTTGATGTTAGCTTCACTACTGCAAGTTAACACATTCGTATATGAGATTGTACGGTCTTATTTTCCCACATTCCTCACCCAAATATATAGTGGTTAAAAGGCCTAATACCGGCTCCTTCTGCTGAGTCGACAGTAGGCACGAAACGAATGTGCACGAGATTAGACTTTCAATTCATGCTTTCTTTATTTTATCCTTTTGGTCAAAATGGAACTGATTTGTTAGTAGGTGCGCGCCGCCTAATACATAATTGCATATATATTAGTTATCCGCCACAAACAATATTTTACTGTTATGTATTTAATTGATTGATGTCAAGATTACCGCCAAATGTGATAACTGATATCGATCAAGGCCAGAGTGTATGTATTTACTGGAGTAACAGGTGTTCAGCGGTAGTCGTAATTCTCAATTTTGCTGGACTTGAGCATATATTGAAATCCATCGTGTTTGTACTATGTACCGACTCGGAAACAATAAAGCAAAACAGCACCTTTAGACAGGATAATGTCTGTATCGGTACTGGCAGCCAATAAAAGCCATAGTCTTAGTATCCTTACAGAGTCGGAATATATATATATATATATATATATATATATATATATATATATAAGCATATGTTGAGTGAAAGTTAGCGTCTAACCTACTGTCGAAGACTTTGCGAAGTTATCATCACTACTAAAGGTTTACACAGTCGCATAGGAGATTGTACCGTCCTATTTTCTCACATTCCTCGTCACATTCCTGCTGACTTCTTGGTCAAAATTGAACTAATTTGTTACTAGGTGCGCAACACCTAATAAATAATTGCTTATAGATTAGCTCTTGTTCACAAATAGTATCTAACATGCGAACACCTAGTTTGTATAAGTGGACGCTATCCAGATTGTTTGCTTTCTTCTATGCTATCCATCTAGCCCATGCAAAATTCATTTGAAACTTAAACCGTTGCTGTAGAATTACTCTTTAAAAGACAATATCTTGCGCGACCGGAAATTGACTTATTAACTGGTCCTTGATTTTAAAAGCCAGGATTTTACATCCAGTGTATTCAGTTTTGCTCCGAATATTTCAGCTTTCAGTTCCGGACACTCCATTCAGCGGTAAACTAATATCACTATGAAATTTGTCAATCTATTAGTCTAAGCACGGAAAATAGAGCAAATATTGTTAGCAACGTCAACTGCCATGGTTTTTACAATAAAAAGTCGCGTAATTCTGTTTGTGTTATCACTCAAGTAGGGAATAGCAATTAATGATTCCACCCCCGTCTTAGAATTCGTCATTTTGACTTTAGAATGAAGTGTTTACATGAGCTCAAAACGGTTTTTTGTTAATTTTTCCCTATTCGTGTACACGTTTGAGTCTACTTGCTTTATTATGTGTTTATTTGTTTGCGAGTGCGTTTGCGATAATGTGCTTAAAATATGGGAACAGTTGTCAGAAGACTGTTCTCTACTTTTATTAACGTTAAACACTTCAACACTAGACAAAGGAGCAAGTGAGTTAACACACACACACACACACATGAACACAACAACAAAAACAACATGTGTATACACTATTCCTAAGCATGAATTTGTATATTGGAAGCACGCACATGAGAAAGAGACATAAAAGTCAATAACTCTTTGAGGGGGATGTTAGGGAGTCAATTATTTTTACTACTTTTTTCGCAGGAAGATTTTTTGTTCACAGACAAGCAATATAATATATGCTTCTAGCTGTTTCATTCAGTCTGAGTTGTTCTAAAAGTGCATTGCTGAGTGTCACATATAATACGTCGTATCAGTTACAGTTGTAAAATAATTGCTCTAGCTGAAGTGATAGCAAATTGAGAAGAAAATTTCCTTATTTTCGTAACAGCTTCTCCATTCTCAAAGGAATGTTTAATTTCAATTTAAAAACACGTTCGCCTTGCTTCATTCTAGTTAGAACTTTAAATCAAATTTAAATCCAAATAGGTTCGACCTGATAGAAAGCCTACCAATGCACTGAGTTAGTATAATACTGAATAAGTGTATATGTGTGTGTGTGTGTGTGTGTGTGTGTATGTGTGTGTGTAATGCTAGCAGCCTTAGCGCTGAAATGAGGGCAAGTCGCCTAAGCAAATGCGCCCCTGATGGAACCCCGATTGTTTCAAATTCTCTTAAGTACTTGACGTGTTCCATAAAAGAACGAGCCTGTCTACCTGATGATGTCTATCTTATTCTAATAAAACGCACACACACACACACACACACGCATATATATATATATATATATATATATATATATATATATATATATATATATATATATAAATTGACGATTTAAGACTCAACTTATCGGCATGCAGAAAAATGTATGAAGGATTAATTACGAATTAAGAATAAGCGATTTTTTAAAATTTAAAAAAAATTAATCTGCTCATCACTATTGATCTGCACATATTTATCTTTAAATCAAAGTCCGGTTAATTCTTTTTTCGTGCAAACTTGCTGATTGTTTTTCAAGGCGTTCAGCCGGATTGAATTCAACTGCTCCCATATAGATCGACATTATTATGTAATATAATTAACATGTACTTGACTAGACATGTCAGCTGTTGAATTACTATTTAGACACGAAACTATCTATATTCTGCTCGCCCCAAACGTAATATTGTTAACTAATTAAACAGTAATAGATGGTAATAACATTTTTTAGGCTACAGATTTTGGCCTTGAGATAAGCATCAATCGCACCTTATTGGACCGGTCGCACAAAATAGCAAAACAGCCCTTAGCCGCACATACTAAAGAGTTTCCACCTTCCTCTATCAACGTTAGACCTGAATTGGAGACTGACTATTGTATTGTGGTTTATGCCACGCCATACTCTTCATGTTTTACAGATTACGCTGGTAATTTCATAGAAACAGCAAAAATATTCATATATGCTGTTGTCATGCACTGTTAATCTTGTGTCAGAATCATGCATTCGCGAATTTTGCAGTTCATGAGCGATACTCAGATCATGGCCAAAATCTGTCTGCCAGGGTTCGAACTGAAAATTAGTTTGCCTTTAAGAAATTTTCCACTATCTTATATGAAGTTGTTTCACATTTGTCATTTGACTTAAATTGGTTCGGTGTACATCAGAACTGATGAGTACCGAAAATATCGAGTTAGGAGTGGCTATGCCGCGTCCAGATCAAACTATTATTGTGAAATCCGTGAGAATCCGCATAACGATCCAACTAATATGGAAGAGCATTTCCTTTATATGATGAATGCAGAGATTCCAGGCGTGTCAGTTTTACAAACTTACAGTAACTATCCTTCGCAAAACGATTTGCATGAGTATAACATGCTTTTTCAATTCTGTCTAGTCTAATTTAATAACCCAGAGCTTTATATAGGCAAAATTGTAGTTTATGTGCAGATACTACATGGGATAGATTAGAAAGCCACATCAATCAATCAATCTTGCGTTCCATTCTTTCTCAAATGTTAATGACTAGTTTTTTAACGGTCCAACTTGTTCGTCAATTTATATAATTAAGCAATCATTGATTGCGCGGATAGTGATAATAATTATTAGAATAAAGTTTACGAGCTGGATATGAACACCAATCCCTTTGTACATATATTTTTGCCATTATAAACTAACATTTATACAATGTAATAAAGGAAATTCGTCCGGTAGTCCAGTACCGTCTTTATCGATAACTCTTTATCTATTGCACAGAATTTGTGGACAGGATACATTTCCTTCGCTACATTATGCAAGGTTCAGTTTATACTGAAAAATGTTTAAAAAAATGGATTTTTGTTTATCTCAAGTTTTCAAATTTTATTTAAATAATTGAATATCTAGTCTCCAATACTTCATTTATAACCCACATGAATACTACTTAATTACATTACATGTGCATTTTCTTAAGCAGTAGTCCAAACACGTAACATAAGTTAACACTATTTCTTGGTCGTTACTCTTCAAGAAATTATTTTTGGCCACTATCCATGTGCTACACCGAGAATTGGGCATTTATATTGTATTTTTTGTGGTTTTTGCTATGGTTCATGTTTCAATATGGGCATTTTTATTTCTGCTGCAGTTGATATTAGATAAAATCCGAGATTAACCATGATGGATGCCGTTACGTCGTTTGATAAGTCTGCAGGTCGTTTCATATGCAGATAAGCGTTATTCTAAATACAATTAGTAATTTGCTGGTATTACTTGTCGCGATTGCTTATGATTTTATCGTTACACGCAAAGAAACACCTGTCAGTATTTGTCCGTGTTCACGCAATCTTTATACAATGCCATAATCTATAGACATCCTTGTTTGTGTTCTTGCTGTTCTTTCTTTCCTATTATCACTGTTTCCTCTGTTGTGACACATGTTATGGGCTGATGCTATCACGCACATGACCTTCCTTTTATTGGGATTACGTAATAGCTTTTCAATTTTATCATTCAAGCTACTTTTATCTACACGGGCACATGTTGTCAATGCATATCAAATGACTCATACCCACACGAATTTGCATTCAATGCGTCTATAAATGAATAGAATTTGATTGTTTATCTAAGAAGTGTAGCAATGATATTTCTTTATTATTATTATTACAATTCACATTATTTGAAAGATAATGTTATTTACAATATTGCAAATATTATTGTAATACTAACTAGAAATCATATTAAAAATCTCTATTCATATTCAATTGTGTCAACATCGTTTTCTGTAATGTTTATATATATATATATATATATATATATATATATATATATATATATATATATATATATATATATATATATATATAAGAATAACTTAAGTTAATAGTTAGGATTAAGCAGCAGTGCTATTTATGCAGCAATAAAATAATATCAGATTAGCAAAATTATTGAAATATAAATAATGTAATATTCTTTACTTTCGTAAGGAATTATCTAGTCTAATTATTTTAAACTGGATTATTTACTGAGTTTCTCTGACATTATATATATATATATATATATATATATATATATTGTCCAGAAATTTCGGTTCGATTGATATTGATAACTCAGATATATCTACATTCGGAATCCAGTTCATTTTCCGAATCAAGATGGCTGTTTTGTTATTTAACTAGCTCGTTGTAGACTTCGTAGCAAATGCGCATCGAACTGTTAACTGTTCGATCACTTATGAGTCTGTGCCAACAAAATGTAGTATCTTCAGTCATTTCATTGAATCCACAGGATTTTGTATATCAATGACAAAATATGATGCGAAGGATGGATCTGCTGAAGTAAAAGGCAATTGTCTAGGAGACGAAAATAATTGGCGGTTACTCGGTATTTATGATTGGAGGCTTACCGACTATATTCGATATTGATGAGGACCTGTTCAGTAGGAGCCAAGCCATAATATATTAGATGAATTGTCATTAAAATGCGAATTCACAGAATGCTGTGTATTTCAGAGAACGATTGCATGATCTTTCGTGAAGATGATTTAATTTTTATTTTGAAATAAAAGCTCACAGTAATTTTCTCTCTGGCTTAAAGCCTATGTTTAATACTCTTTAGGTCGACATATACTGGTACTATATAAAATGGTACGCTATTTAAATTTAAAAAGCCATTACAATACTAGCAGAAGGGTAGGAGCGAGCAGGCACTGGCGATGTTCTAACTAAATATCATACAGCAACACACAACAAACAGAGAACGCAGCGTTGTTAATCCGTGTTGTTGCAGAAGATTAATGATAACCAGATAGATGTTGCGAAATAAAAGATAATTGACATGAATGATGGCTAATGCCATGAACACTGCCAGTGATAACACAAACGAAGGCTCAGATTTTATGCCAGATTGAAATCTTGCTAGTTATAACTAGAATAAACACATAGCTTAACCAAACACCATCTGGTCATGTTTTGTGATAATAAAATTTACTGACAATAGACTAGATAAAAGCGAAATTCAAGAGGCATATGATTGACGAAGTAAGGACCAAACATATTAAAATGTAAATGAAAACTCATAGTATCTTTGTCTATTTCTCTATCTCTCACCTCATAAATCTATATCTATATATATATATATATATATATATATATATATATATATATATATATATATATATTGTACACACTCACATTATATATATATATATATATATGTGTGTGTGTGTGTGAGAGAGAGATTTTGCGAGAGAGAGTTATAACGATTCCCTTATACGCAAAGTAAGTTATTAATAATAGGTACGTTCGGGAGACCTGGAAAGGCGTGTGCTAAAATCCGGTTAACTCAATAAGATGAACCAAATCCATGTTATTGTATTCATATATTTATATTTTATATGTTTATCAATAGACATAATTTACATTCTATTACTCGTGTACGGAAACTTTCAAAAGCAGAAATATTAACAACAATTTTAAAATTGTCAAATTTATGCGCGACAGCTTAATATGATATGGCCAGAAGGATAAACTAAATACAGCATGAACGGAAAGTATAATCTCGTGTATATTGGTTTCGTGCTTACTAGAGACCCGCTATATATTTGGATTGGGAATGTGGGAAAACAGGACATTACATTTAAACGAACATTAGTTGCGCGGGCGGTAATAACATTTACTGTAATCAAGGTTACGAACTTCACATAAACACCTGACCTATTAAGTAAATCCATTTGACAGCATAATCGAAGAATTGTATAGTGTAGAAAAGCCAATTCATCCAGTAGACCGGTTTCGTTCCAATTGAATTTAATTGATCTTGGTTTTGACTAACTTTGCTTTTATTATAATGCGGCTACCTTTATCAGTAGCCTTCTTCAGTTGTTCCATCCTCACAAGTTTAACAAATGAAAATAATGTAGCAAGCACGTTATTTCGTCTAACCATATTATTAATACGTCAGACTTACTTTTCACTGGATATTCGCGTGTCACATGTGTGTGTGTGTGTTAGTTAGAGATGAAATTTAGAAAGACTATATTCTTAATAATTGATTATATTAATAATAATAATAATAATAATAATAATAATTTAATAATAATAATAATAATAATAATAATAATAATAAGTCAATCTTAATCCGATGTTCTTAATATTTTACTGGAGCTAGATTCATTTTCTAATTCGTGCAATCGCCTTTTTCTGCCATTAGCTAATGCGGTATTCCAAATCGAACCTAACGATTTTTCATAATATTATCTCTAGATTTAATTTCGATAGATTCTCTAATCAATCTTGTCACCCTATTACGACTACATATTTCTATGCGTTTGCATTCATCCCAGTTGATAGTATGTCCAGTCTCCACTACATGACGAGCAAGATCAGATTTAGCAATATGTCCATGAGATTATACTTTCCGTTCATACTGTCTTTGGTGTATCCTTGTGGTCACAACTGAACTAACTTGTTACTAGATTCGCAACACCTAATACATACTTGCATGTTCATATCTTCTTACTTTGATTGGATGTACGGTCTCACCAGCATACTTGAGACTACAATCATTGCATGAGATCTTATACATTCCTGATAGTTTTATCCCTCATGGCATGTTTTTATGACGAGTGTTTCTGAATTATTGGTCTCCCCCCACCACAAATTGTGAGGGCAATCTCAGTTACGTCATTTAACATTCAGTGTATAAAACGACTATTTAAGGCATACAAATGGTAAATTCTTATTCCTGAAAATAATAGTTATGGAAATACACACACGTACATGAG
This sequence comes from Eudiplozoon nipponicum, assembly GCA_029291075.1. Classification (NCBI taxonomy): domain Eukaryota; kingdom Metazoa; phylum Platyhelminthes; class Monogenea; order Mazocraeidea; family Diplozoidae; genus Eudiplozoon; species Eudiplozoon nipponicum. The sequence continues at coordinate 8,547 of JAQBSW010007179.1, forward strand.
GCACGCGAATATCTAGTGAAAGATCAGTCTGAAGTATAAATAATATGGCTAGAGGATATTACGCGCTTGTTTCATTAGTTTCATTTGTTAAACTTGTGAGGATGGACCAACTGAAGAAGGCTACCGATAAAGTTGCCCGAAATATATTAAGGTAAGAAAACTACTGGAATAATAAAAGCTGCGTTAATCAAAACGCAAATCAGGTAAGGACACTACAATCTCCTATACAAAAGTGTAAACCTGCAATTGAAAAGTTAACTTCACATAGTCTTCGACAATGCCATTTCAAACAAGCTAATTGAATATATATATATATATATATATATATATATATATATATATATATATATATATATATAATGGGATTGGTGTTTATATCAATATCGAAACCTTGATTTAAATAATTTTTTAGTTCGTTTGTCTTGTCTATATTTGACAACGACCTACGATGTAGGCAATGCAGTTAACTTTGGCTCACGTGGACAGTATGTCATATTACGGTACACGTACATTCTGTTCTGTATTGGGCCTTGTTTCGATACGCAGTCCAGTAAATGTTGGGTATTTTAGATGGCTTCTGATAAGCACGGTACATTTATTTGCATGCTTCGTCAATCTGAAAATGCAAAACTTAAAGCAGGAAACCTGACTAACTGTGTGAATATAGCCGATGAATCTGTTGGTTGCCAAACATAAAATGGTAATAAACGATGCGCTGTGTTTTTGACAGCTAAAGCAGATAACTAACAAATACTGCTTAGAAGTGTCAACTAAACAATTTTGTTCTTCAGTGCCTGTTTTACTGAAGATTTCTTGGATTTGATATAATCGAAGAATCTAAAAATTTAACCAGTTGGATAGTGTACTGGCAAGCCTATCTTGCGACAAGGCTTGCTTATCTATGAAAAATAAAACGTAGAAAAACGCAAAAATTATGGTGAATTTCGAAATTTTCACAAAATTTAAATCAGGATAAGTTTTAAAATTGTAAACAAATCAGAAATTTATCTCATCCCCAAATTATAAACTTCTGTTATCATCTAAATTGTGCTTTATTAAGATATACATTATGATAGAGGAGTTTTGGGTCTCGATTCGAGATCATTCACTTTTCCTTCAAATGTTGAAAGTTATACTAATCGGTGGTTAAATATTTCCAAGTTTGAGAACAGTTTCATTGCATTGTGTCAGTTCCGTTGTATTTTGGATAAGTAAATGAGGGCTCAATTTTCATGTGTTTGATCCCTGCTTGCGATATCCCTGGTCAATAATCACGGTTTAAAAAGTAACAATGAACACACTTGATATTGGGCTTGAATACAATTTTTATATCGAAAATAAATGAATATATATATATATATATCTTGGAGCGTTCTTGATCTCTACTTTATATATGGTCTTTATCCAACATGGTAGAAACGCAGTGGAACGTTTTACTCGCCGCTATATTTGCCGTGTACTGCCTCGGGAGAGGTACATTATTATAACGAAAATGTTTTAGAAATAAATTCATCAATTTATATTTTATGTTTACTCTCTGCGCAAGAACATTATCAGTGTTACTTATCTTTTATTTTACTGGCCATCTTGTGATCCACCATATCGATATTTTCCATTTTGTCCGGGAACCTGCAAGCCTGTTTAACCGCCACATTTTCTCTTGCGATTTCATCCCATATGATGTAAATTTCAGTATTGAAACTCGAAAATCATTTTAATAGTCATTGATTGGGCGAGTGGTTGTAATAATTCTTTAAATCAAGTTTGCGAGCTTGAAGTATACACCAATCCCATTGTATTTAACCAAAATTACCGCCTGTCGCAACGGACTGACGCGCTTCGAACTTCTTTGATCATCATCAGACCACGGCGGCAAACTGACTAGCGAGGATCAAACCGCAACGAATAGATATGGAAATCAAAAATAAATACGCTGATCTCACCTCTAGCAGTCTAGCATTCCTTGTACTTGACAGGAAATATCGGCTGCACAATTTCTACAAACCCACGAGCAGCACATTTTGCCGATTTCGCCATATATTTAAAGTTGATACTATTAAAAAATCAATGATTGAGCCTGGCGGTAGTTTTGATATGTTATTTGACGACTGGTTAATACAATGTGATAGGTGTTTACTTCAAGCTCGCAAAATTGATTTTACGAATTGTTACAACGACCCGGGCAAACAATGATTGTTTAATTGTATTAACTATAAATATGTGGCGAAAGCTGCAAAAATTTATTGTTGTGCCTGCATAGAAATTGTGCAGCCGACATTGCCAGTCGCGTTCAATGTATGCGAGACTACTAGAGGTGAGATCAGCGTATCTATTTTTGCTATTGATATATATATATATATATGAAATGCGGTTTGATCCTCGCTAGTCAGTTTGATGTCGTACTCTGATGATGATCATGGAAGGTCGAAACACGTTAGTGCGTGCGACTGGCGGTAGTTTTGCTATATTGATCGACGACTGGTTAAATACAATGAAATTTGTGTTTACTTGAAGCTCGAAAATTTGATTTGGCTGACTCATTTGGCGCAACTATTTATGTGGTTGTATTATTTAATAAGCTGGTAATTCAGCTTATATTAAAACCAGACGTGTATACCCTCGAGTACGAGTATGACCACCTACAGAGAAAGACGGATATTACATTTGAAAACATTACAGCTTGGGCATTACATACAGGGATGGTCAACTTGTAACGTGTGTGCTAGTGTCTGTATGAGACGAATGCCTAGTAATATAGAAAATCATGGCATCATTTTTAATCAGTGACCTCATGTTTAATTTATCATTTTATTTGCAATCAGCAATGTCTTATCTCCTTCATTATTTCCTGACTGCAGACAATTTTGTTTAATCATACGTTTTACAATAACACCCGATTGAATATGTAAACGCTGGTAACATTGATTATGTGTATGCGAATGCATACTTGCAAACGACAGGATTTACTACGCAATGCTGTGTTAATGATTGTTTCATGCCATGAAGGTAATCATGCTTGTCTCTGTTATAAACATTTTTGAAGACATACAGTAGCAATTTAGTTTCTTTCAGGCAGGTCACACCGAAACCCTGACCTATTTCATAAAAGTTTTTTTCCCGCAAAGCTATAAAGCCAAATGTAATCAGCGCCAAAATGCGCAGAAATTTAAGGCTCGGTGCCCGAAAACTAACAAGCATCTTGCTTAAAATTCTTTCGTTTCCTTTCGCGTAAACATTTTCTTTTACTTTTTCAAAGTATACTCTTTGTCATTGTGGTCCTACTGGACTCGTGCAATAATCAACAGTTAAAGACACGTCGACAATTAAAACGGGAATTCATCATCATCATCATCATCATCATCATCATCATCATCATCATCATCATCATCATCATCATCATCATCATCATCATCATCATCATCATCATCATTATCATCATCATCATCATCATCATCATCATCCTTATCATTGGTATGATTATCATTAGTAGTAGTAGTAATATCATCATTAATATTAATAATAATATTATTTGTACTACTACTTCTATTACTAATAATAATATTAATACAAATCTTACTAATACTGTTACTGCTCCCATTGTCTTCACTAACACTAAACTCATCTCTGGAATGAACATTGGCATCTTATGAATCAATTTGTCATTTTTGCCAATGTTTAATGTTAAATCATTTATGCAGACGAAAATGAATTTACTTTATGTTTTGTTTACAATCAGTTTCTAGCTTGTTGCCTCTAACACTCTGACCTCAACGAGGAAAAATGCGAGTTGACATGTTGTATAGGTAATCGGTGGCATAATGTGAATAATTTTCTAGCTGCCACACATGCTAAAGGTGCTATTTTGATTGCTATTTTGGTTGAAAATTGTGCAGAATTAGGACAATGTCAAAAGATAAGCTGATTTTAGTTGAAAGATAGACACGGGAATTTGGTCTCTGGGCTATATGAATATATAATAGTGCACATATGTCCACTCGAGAAGTGTCGCCATGGTCACACTGATGGTGTAGATTTTATGTGAATGTTTATCCAGAGACATTATAATTGATTTGACTTAAGCAAAATATTTTATTAGCTGACCTGTCGTTTTCTCCCTTATTATCAGTTCGCAGTTTTGGGCTCCGTCAAGAGTACGTGAATATACGTAAACGTGCATACTTACGCCTTATAATGTTTAAATATTCTGCTGTTGCAAATGATTAAAGGATCCATACATCCATCTAACCATCCATCCATCCATCCAGAACTAAATTACAGCGCTTGTTTTAAATCGAAGGCTAAATGAGGACAACATGGGAATGCTTTGTCCAGATACAAATACCAGATTTAAGTCATTCTACGAATGAATAAACACGGTATTTTAACCTTTCACTAGATAAATATAAAATTTTAGTTCAGAGTATGCAGAGATATGAAAATTGATTTCATATATTCATTTAAAGGAATTTGGTTTTGCGTGTAGTGCTTTTCATCGTTCGAGCTGATAACACAATTGACGGTTGTGGGACAATTGATAGCACACGTAGGTCGGTAAAATATTGATTCCTTTATATACATTTTTCACAAGTTTCTTCTCTATGAGTAAGGTGTAAACTCTGAAGTTGGGACTGAAAATTTTGGGAATTTTTCGAAATATCTGGATTTTTAATCATTTCCGGACAAGCTGTGTAAGTACGGCTTCAGAGTGACGTGTGTAGTGGAAACTAGTCATTTAATTATTATAATCAAGGTTGCGGTCTTGATATAAACACCTGACCCATTAATTACTTACATATGTCAGTATAAACTAAGAATTGTATAGTGTAGAAAAGGCAATTCATCCAGTAGACCGGTTTCGTCCTTATTGGGAACTCATCAAGTACTGGCCAGAATTTGCCGCGGACAGGATACGACAAATTGTGCACCAGGAAATGTAGAAGAATAATGATTTTACCGACCTACTACTGCTGTCAATGGAAGGAGATGGACAACAAGTAGAGAAATCTTCATTTGCAAAGTATTCATAATTAAGATTATAATCATTAATCGTTTGCAAACACACGAAGAGACAAAGAAATGTGTATTGCGTAAAGGTTATCTTTCGTGGGCAATTTCTAATCTTTTTCTTCTACAAACACTCTCTTAATTTAATCTGCTTTTGTACTGTGCAAGTGTGGTTAGAGTCCTGACAATGATTCGGGAAATTACGAATCGAAACGTTGTCAGTCAACGAAGATTAGATCGTACCTCGTTTCCAGGGGTTAGTATAAACTCTGTTGAAGCCTTTGGAAGAAAGGGACAAATACGCACCCAGTTGTGATCGAAGACAGAACGGATGCGCACTTGGAAATTGGGATCAATCGCATTTTTGCGAAACTGATAGCACAAAGCGAAAACCCGCGAACGCAAATCGCGGAGATTCAACATGTGCCCACCTTATTATCACGTGATTTACACCAAAGAACATAATAAAACGAACAACAACATCCTTAAAAATTATTTTGAATATTAAACAAAAATAATTCTACTTATTATTTCTAATTCATTATTATGGTTATAAATTTCGAGATTAAGTTAATTTTAGTCCAATCAACAAATTGTGACTGCTGGGAGATTCGGTATATTGCCCTGCTGGTTAGATACGATGGTGTTGGTGTATATTTCAATCTAGTAAATATAATTTAGAGAATGATGCACAAACATCTTATAGGAGTTACATTGAGAGTCTCTAATTCTTTCTTATTTAGAAATTTTTACTTATTATTAAAAAATTAATAAATTAACTTGAACAGTTGATGTTCTATTTTTAAAATTTCATATTAAAATGTCGCGCAAAATTAAGTAAAATAGTCGTTTTAAATTATAGCAAACTTTATAAAATTCAACAAGTGTGGATTTGACCGCAATTTTCTTGTGCGGGACAATTGATAGCACTCTTAGGTCGGTAAAATCTTGAATTTTTTTTCATTTTCAGATGATGTAATTTTTGGCCTCAATTGATGGGTTCTCACTTGTCCCTTCTTCTTTAAGCCTTCAATTAGCTAATTGTCTGAAAATGACGTTGGAACAAGATTTTCCATTATTCTTTCACCAAATTTTCGAGACTTCATTTCCATTCTCATATTCAGGGTAGACACAATACTCACAGGAATAAAACACAACTTGTGGCAAATGTGGTATCCTCATTCAATACAGATATATTTATATTTATTTTAATTCTAAAAGTATTTTTTAATTGTCTTCCTAATAATAACAAGTGAGTCCGTTAAATATGGAAGATTTTTCTGCCCTGATAGTGCTCGGAACAGTAGTCAGAACTATTTTACGCGTGGGTTGCGCCAATCCGATAAAAATGGCGAACCCTGAAAAAAGAAGCCCAAAATACCTGTAGACAAACTAAAATCACAAAACAAATTTCGGTAACATATACACATGTGAAATATGATTTTTACTGGCATAATAATGAGAAAGGTGTATTTGATGAATGGGTACGAAATCGAGTTTACTGACAAGAATTACTGACCATTGTTTATTTACAAAAACCGTAACAGATTGTGAACCAATCAGTGGTTACAATTAATGTCGAATTGACTTCTTCCAGATTCATCATGGAGTAGGACAAGACATGACGAAATGCTTAAATGTTGTTGTACCTTGCGCAGTGCTGTTGATACTTGCTTTTTTCCGTTTCTTCGTAGGTCGGTAAAATCTTGAATCAATTACATTTTCAGGTGTACAGTTGGTGTTTGGCATTGATTGATGGGTTCTCACTTGTCCTTTCATTATTAAGCTACCCATGATCTGCTTGTCTGAAATTGACTTTGGAACCCGATTTTCGTAACTTCAGTTCCAGTCACATCTTCAGAGTTGGCAACATTTTCACAGGAAAAAAAAGAATTTTTGGCAAGTGTGGTATAATATTATATTAATGACTTTTCATTTTGAAGATTAAAATCACTTGATCACGTGTGCCTACGTCTCAGTATTTAGCATTCATGAAAATGAATGTTACAATTTTGATATTTTCAGCTTATTTTTAATGTCGATTTGTTACTAACATGAGATAAAATATCATAATGCGTAGATTTCTAATATATTCTGTTATTATTCAAACTGTCCTTCGTTTCAAAGGTAGCTCTCATCTTGATTCGCGCACAATGATTGAATTCTACTTTTGATCTTATCATCGATTGCGACGTTGAAGTACAGTGTTCTTTAAACAAACGATAAACCAAAAAGTGGCTTCACTCATTCTTTAAATCAATTTTGCGATCTTGAAGTAAACACGAATCCCATTGTATATAACCAGTCATCGAATAACATAAAAAATACCGTCAGTCGCACCATTGGCAAGTTTCGACCATCCATGATCATCACCAGAGTACAACGGCAAGCTGACTAGCAAGGAATAAACCGCATTGCATATATATGGAAAGAAAAATTAGATATGCGGCTCTCACCTCTAGTAGTCTCGCATGCATTGTACTTGACTGGAAATGTCGGCGTACAATTTCTATGTCGTCACGAGCATTAACTGATTGCAGCTTTCGCCACATATACATACAATTAAAAAATAATTGATTGCGCGGGTGGTGGTAACAATTCTTTAAATGAAGTTTGCCAGCTTAAAGTAAACACCAATCGCATTGTGTTTATCCAGTTGTCGAACAACATAATAAAACTACCGCCAGCCACAACGCGCTGACGCGTTTCGACCTTCCATGATCAATTCTCATATTCCATTTCAAGATAGGAACAACATAAATTTACATACAATAATATGCAGCCCCCCAATCAGTATTGAAAATATAATACATTTCGAATAAAATAGCCTTTTGTGTGTTGATCCCATTTTACGATGATAATCAATCTTTAATAATGTTAATAATAATTTAAAAAAACAGAATATCTGTTCTAGAAGAATGAAATGATGTACATAAATAATCAGTACTCAACATCTAACATTAAAAACATTAATAAACTGAACTTGTATTCTGTCCATAACGAATAAAATGACTAAACATAAATCGTGCTACAAGCAAGACTGGCAAACTTAAAATAGTGTTCTGTACATAAAAGTATAAAATGACTGGTAAACCGAAATTAGTTTTCTGTACGTATAAAAAAAAATTTACTCTCATTATAACCATGCTAAAAAATATGTGTAGAGTGTGCCAATCAAGGGTCTAACAAATACTTGAGGCAACCGCCAATTCAATTTTAAAACAGCGTTAAAACATTTTTTGTTGACTTGTCCTGAATTTAATATTTGCATATATATATACATATACATATACTTATTTATTTATTTATTTAACGATTTCATATACGATGATTGGTTTGTGTTTATTTCTTCTTCGCAGGTAGCTTTATACTTTTTGCCTTTTTTGTTTTTGTTCAACAGATTTTCCGTGCATGATGATCCTCGACAAGAGCAATTAAGTAAGTCTTTGCTGTTAAATTATTTGCAAGTATACAGTTATATTACTGAAAATGCCATCGAAACGTCGAAGATATTCAGACTTTGTAACTTAGCCGATGTAGAAATGACGAAGTGAAGGGAACAATAGTTCGATATTCTATGCAAATGTTTCTGCTTGTAAATAAACGAATAATGAAATGAGCATTGGTTGCACGGGCGATGATAAAAATTACTTTAATCAATGTTTCGATTTTGATATAAACAAGTGATCCACCATGTACATACATTCTTAAGTATAAACTGAACACTGTATAGTGTTGAAAAGGCAATTCACCCAGTAGACCGGTCTCATTCTTATTGGGAACTCATCTTGTAATTGCCAGAATTTGCCGCGGACAGAGCTCGAACCTGGGCACGTCTACTTCGGAATCTGGTGCTGAAACCGATGGGCTATCCTGCCGCAAACAGTGCACACAGTTTTCTGTTATACACTAACGTTTCTTGGTTAGACTTTGCTTCAGGTGGAGTACGTGATGAGTGCCCAATAAGAATGAAACCAGTCTGGAGGTTGACTTGTTTTTTCTACACTATACAACGCTTAGTTTATACTGACAAAGGTATGTAAATAATGGATTAGGTGTTCATATCAAGATTGCCATCATGACTGAAGCAAATATACTAATACACAAACCAAAAACTAAATATTGTTTATAATTTAAATTATAAGCACATGAATGTCCTGTAAATCGAACAATTTATAAGTTGTCTTCTAATTTATGAAAATGTACTCTTTTTCATTACCTGATAAATTATATGTGCTTCTGATGTAACTTTAATTGGATTCTAAATTCACACTATATAAAAGAGTTAATGCTTCGATTTTCCACAACTTGCTCATAAGCCGCACTGCTTCTTGCTAACGAGTTAATTAATTGTATTAGCTCTATCATCTATTTTATTAATATATGTCAACTATACATGTATATATATATATATATATATATATATATATATATATATATATATATATATATATATATATATATATATATATATATATATATATATAGAAATCGTGTGTTTGTCACACCACAAATCGGGTAATTATGAAGTGTGTATTTTCGATAAGATATCCGCTCGAACTTTGAGGTCCACTAAGTTAATTTCAAAACTAAAGTCTTTCAATACGGCAATCGAGTTCGCGCATTGTACACTTTTCTGTTTAATAAAGCCACCCCATCGTAAGAGGCACATTTTTTATTGCTAAGGAATTAAAAATATGATTTGATGGGACCCCATTTAAATCAGTTGGGCTTGTTGTTTGGTTAATGGTTATGTCAAGTAGAAACGCGTTAATTCGTCTGAGAGACGGCAGTTTTTGATTATTTTAGTTTTGCTATGTATTGTGACTGGTGGAATTTGATAAGGTCTTTATTTGAATTCGGCAATCCTGATTTAATTGAATGTTTTCATCACGCGCTAATTCATTGATTTCTTAATTTTATATGGATAGTCTCTTATTAATTCACTAATGTCATAATAATTCATAATCCTATTTGTCTTCGATATTGATACATGCAGTCTCTTAGCTTTCATAATTCGTACAGCCATAATCGACATCATCATCTAGTGTTTGATATCTATCTGCCTAATTATTATCACTCACTATATTTGGTATATTTTTATAAAACAAATAATCATCGCACGCATTATATTTAGCAATGTCTGTAACTTAATCATCATTGCTTTCGTGATTATTTGCAGTATCATCACGAACAATATCATTATAATAAAGTGCACAAAATGTAACTGTTCTAGAGGATTTGTCAATTGTACATTTTTGAAAAAATGATGATTTCCTTCTCCTTAAATTGCCTGACGTTCTTTTCCCTTTTGATGTAACGAAAGAGGATTTCGATTTCCTCTCATTATTTTGTTACATTAAAATAACCGGAGTCAAATGAGCAAAATCTGTTTACGAAATCCTCAATTATTAATATAAGCCAGGTTTTTTGTGCAAATTTAAATATTCCATTCCAAGTCGAATTTTATTTGCCAGAACTAAGAGCTAAATTGTTATATTTATACCAGTATTGGATTTTTAAGCAAAATTTTATACTTCAATGCAAACATGCCAAAATCCAGATAAATTTTCTAATTTTATATTATGAATCTAATTTCTATCTTAATTCAACAAGCAGTGCATTCTAGAGACAGTTTGAATTTTTAACGGTAATATCGTTGAAATTTAGAGATGATATTACTTTTCTAATTTGCACGGTGAAATCAATAGTTCTATTGCCAGTTAGGACATTCCTTCATTTAGATTTGCTACCCTCTTAATTGGTCACCTCGATATTTGCACCACGATATAGATATTTATTTATCATGAGAACAAAAATATTGAACAAGAATGGAAATTATCTTGGTCTCAGCATACACATTACGGAAAAAATAAAAACAAGACAACCGAAAATTTTGTTAATTATGTGTAAAGAATTTTGCATACGAATTGAGATTTGTATAAAATTTGCATACTGTTTGTTGTGGAGACCTAATATAAATGCAACTGTGTATTAAGTAAACGAACATTGGTTGCGCAGACGTGCCCAGGTTCGATTCCTGTCCGCGGCAAATTCTGGTCAGTACATGATGAGTTCCTAATAAGGACGAAACCGGTCTACTGGATGAATTGCCTTTACTACACTATACAATTCTTAGTTTATACTGACATATGTAAGTAATTAATGAGTCAAGTGTTTATATCAAGACCGCAACCTTGATTATGATAATTGTGTATTAAGTATTGCGCACCTAGCAAGATATTAGGTCAAATGTGACCAGAAGGATAAATCAAAATCTGTTTGAACGGAAACTATAATCTCATGTGCACATCCATTTCGTGCTCACTGGCGACTCATCAGTAGGAGCCGGTATTACGCCCTCCACCCACTTTATATTTTGGTGAAGAACGTAAGAAAATTGAACAGTACCGAATCATTAACCGCACAGATGGTATCCTTGAAAGGCTCGGTGTATATTATATATAGTGAGTTGACTGTGAAATAGCAATGTCGAAAACTTAATATGACGTTAGCTTCACAACTGGAAAAGATTGTACCGTCCTATTTCTTCCCACATTCCTCGCCCAAATATATAGGGGGTTAAAGCCGTAATACCGGCTTTACCTTCATGGAAAAGAAAGCATCTAGTAACTATTAACCAGGAGAAATGGATATTGTTCATGAAGCATAATATCAAGTGTTGCAAATCATTAACTAAATAAACATAAATGTTTTCCATCTAACTTTAAAAAGTGTGACACAATAGGCATATTGCATGTGACGTGTTTATCGTTGGAACAAACTCACATGATTAACAAGGAATGACATATTGCATTACTTCTAAAATCGGTCATGCCTTCATTCCCTTTTTAGCGTAAACTTCGTCATCTTAGAAACCATTCAATTCCAAATGCTTTTGTTGGTGAGACAAATTTGTTAATAGCCTGGGAGTGCGTGTATTTTTCCCTCTCGTTAGGTAAATTTTAATTGAATGCGTAGGTTATCAATCTTAAGGGAAAATAGACAAAAATTTTATACATAAATATATACATATATATATATATATATATATTCCTTGGTATACATCATATTTATATGCATATGTTGGTCATATTAACTAAACATTGCATAAACAACGTACAGATTGCAAATGCAATTTATCAAATAGAGCAGTTTAGTACAAATATAATTTGCAGTCGTACTCTGATGATGATCATGGAAGGTCGAAACCCATCCGTGCGTGCGACTGGCGGTAGTTTTGCTATGTTGTTCAACGACTGGTTAAATACAATTGGATTGGTATTTATTACAAGCTCGCAAACTTGATTTAAAGAATTGTTACCACCACTCGTGCAATCAATTATTGTTTTGTTGCTAACTCTCTGTGAAATATCTATTATATATATATATATATATATATATATATACATACATACATATATAAATATATATATATATATATATATATATATTAGTTAAAAGAATAATGACAGCAATTTAATTATTTATATTATCATACAGTAGACCGGTTTCGTCCTTATTGGAAACTATTCAAATACCGTCCATTCGATTGTCAATAGTCAATGCAGTGTATCTTCTATTTGCAATTCAAAGTTTAAGTATATTTATTCGTCACGTACTGTCTAGAATTTGCCGCTGACAGTACGTGATGAGTTCCCAATAAAGACGAAACCGGTCTACTGGATGAATTGCCTTTTCAACACTATACAATACTCAATTTATACTGACAAATGCATGTACATAAAGAGTCACATGTTTATTTCAATATCTCAACATTTATTAAAGTAAATGTTACTGTCGTCTGTGCAAATAATGGTCATTTAATCGTATAAATGTAAACTATTTACCCATGTAGCGTGGTGTCTGTTCTGTTATGACGGATTGGAGATGGTTAGGTGGAAATTTAGGACTAAATGGGTGCCATATATGCTCCACCTAATGGAAAGGCTAACCAAAATAATTAGTTAGTAAATGACTGAAAATTGTGTGTAATGTGCGGTATGGTGGCTCAGTTGTTAGAGCACCAGATTCCGAAGCAGACGTGCCCCATTTTGAGCCATGTCCGTGGCAGATTCTTGACAGTACCTGCAGAGTTCCAAATAAGGACGAAGCCGGTCTGCTGGATGAAGTGCCCTTTCCACACTATACAAATCTTAGTCTATACTGAAAAATGTATGTGAGTAATGTGCCAGGTGTTTTGAATCGCAAACTTGATTAAAGCAATTGTTATCATCGCCTGTGCGACCAATGTTCTTTAAATTGTACCATTTTTTTCGTGTCTGCACACTTCATTCGCCAAATTCTTTTCACCACTCATGCAATCTGCAATTACTTAATTAAAGTAAAGTCTTTTCTTAATTAACAGAATTCCATCAATACTTAGCAAATATTTAGCCAAATCATCGAAATTCTCGTAATAGTTATTCTTCGTGGTTTTTTTTAACGATTCCGCTGTTTTCAGTTCACTGATGCGAATATTAGGTGTTAGTCAGTCCAGTTAACTAAACATACTTACGTGAGTAGTTTTTTTGGCCGACATCAGATGTATTGACTTTAAAGTTCTTTACGCATGAACAAGTGAATGAGTTGAGATTGACATACTGTTCACGATTGTTTATTTGGTTTTCGGGGAAAAAATATCGAAATTTTTCTCCTCATAATTACTTACCTATTAGGTATAGCATTGAGGAAAGTCGATTCATTTTTTGTGTAATTATTTTTGTGTGTTTGTGCCTCTGCGTGTTTTGGCCTAACCTGTCCAATAAGGATTTTTCATTTATTAATCATTGTTATTATATGATTAGAAGGAAAATTTATTTAAATCATGCTTCATTCAAAAAAAATTATATGTACACTCAAATTTATATATATATATATATATATATATATATAAGGTTCATGCATCAATACAATCACAATACATTCATCCATTAATCCATCAATATTTATATTACAATCTTACTAATCAGTTCAACCATCTACCTTAACTACAAGATATACATTTTGAAACAACTCTTTCTCAGTTATAATATATAATTAAACATATATATATATATATATATATATATATATATATATATATATATATATATATATAATTCACTTCAGAAAGGATATTGTGACAAAATTTCTACGTAGAATATATAGATGAAATGTTTCAGGCAGTTTAAATCGATTTTTATGTACACAACCCAACTGATTTCACAAGAATGAAGAAAAAAATAATTTTAACAATTATTTATATATAATAATAAGTTTTTGTTTAAATATGGTGAATTTACTTCTATCGTGGAATATATATATATATATATATATCCATAGATAAATAGAGCTTTACCTTTATTGATTTAAAGTCATGTACTATCTTTCCGCATACGTATCTCTCCCGTCTCTCCATTATATATATATATATATATATATATATATATATATATATATATTCGTTTAACAATTTATGTACCTTTTCGCCTTTATATCTTTATTCATCCATCTATCAACTTTTCATAAATGCCATCTAATTACGTAACCTATTTAATAAATCCAGCGAACTTAGTTACAATTTAGTTCAATGCATAATACATACGTACACATATTTTAGTTTTTCGTAAATTTACGTGTCTGCTCAATTTTTATTTGAAATTTAAATTAATTTTTACTTCTCGTCTTTATTTGTTTAATAATATTACTGAAAATCTATCCAGATATCCATTTAACACATTGGCAAACCATGTTTTCCTTCGTAAAATACCTTTTATGCCTTTTTACATCGTGCACAAATAGTGGTTTGTCTCGCATTTCAGAATCGTGTTTTTTCAAGGAGAAGGGAGTATGAAAAATCCGACATCAGTATTAGAGTAGGCTTGTTAATTTTGAAATTTATGAGTTATACAATATTTATGTGTTTCAGTTTGTCAGTTGCCTGGTTTACATATTCCGCAGTTCTCAAGGGACTTTGATTACTCCAATATTTTGCAGTCATCAAGTAAATGAATTGCTACACCGTATTTGTTTCCCTAAAAATAATCTCAGACATTATTTTAATTCATTAACATAATGTCCGTTGTTTACTATCGATTTCGTATTTGATATAATTTTTTCTTCCATATCTGCCAATACTATGAACTCCATATCAGGGAAAAGCTAAATCATTGCCTTACAAGAGAGTGAAATTTGAGAAAGTAATTTTATATTGTATTCAAGTCATGGTCCTTAGTTTAATCGATTCAGTTGCGATGAAACTGCATATTTGTGATTTCGGATATGCTTCGCAAGAAACGACATTTCTCTACAAGATAAAATATAAGTATGAACCTTAATTTGTACAGTGTACTATCGGATTAATAAAGCAGACCGAGCTTTTCGTTTTTTTATAAGAAGACTTTAAGATTCACTGTAAATTAGCAATAGACTATTGTGTATTAGGCGTTGCGCATCTAGTAACATTAGTTTAAATAGTATCAGAAGGATACACAAAAGTCAGGATAAACGAAAGGTATAATTTCTTTTCCATATACATTGCGTGTTTACAGGCGACTCATCAGTAGGAGCCCGCAATGCGCCATATACCCACTATTTATTTGGCTAAGGAATGTTGGAAAATAGGACGGAAAAATCTACTACACCAATGTGCATATAAACTATAGTGGAATAAACTTCATATAAATTGTTCAGCAATACGACTTCAAAGCCAGCTCACTATAAAACATATACAGAACCTGTAAACTGTACCAACTCTATGCTTGCAGAGACGGTACATAGTACCAACATTGTGGATTTCAAGACATGCTAAATTTCACCAAAATTAAAATTTATAAATATTTATGAACATCTGTTCCTCCAGAAAATCCATACATTTTTTCCTTAATCAAAATTAGCTATTAATTTTCGAGGTAATCATGACATCATTCTATTAATTATACAACACTTAAATACTGTTTGTTTCGAAGAAGACTTTATATGAATTTAACTCTACTACTGCCTGTATACACATTCGTATAAGAGATTCTACCGTCGAATTATCAAATATTTCTTGACCAAATGTATAGTGAGTACAGAGCGTAATATCGCCAATAAGAACAAAACGTACGCTTATGAGTTATTGCACCTTTGGTTCATGCTGACTGGTTAACCTTCCCGTCCTATTTGAGTTAATTTGTTACTAGCTGTGCAACAACTCATATACAATTGCATATAAATTAGTTCTACGTCACAAACAGTATATAATTATAGACTAATAGGAAATCAGTTAATTAGGGATATATGACAGTTGGTATTGCTCTTTTACGGTTTTGGCTATGAACTTATATAATATATGCATGTATTTAAAAGAAGCAAGGAATACCTCATCAAGTATTGTTTCGAGCACCTTCAAAGGCAAAAGGTATTGCCTTATTTAATCATGCATCCTGCCGACTGGCTACATATCAATAATATTTGGCTTCTTCTATAGAAATGAGCAAGAGATTTGAAAAAAATGACTGTGTATTAGTTAAGCCTACGCGTATTTCATCAATATAACACACATGCTGCTTTGCCCAATTACTCCTTGCGATGGCTCCAAAAGTGATCTTATTTTGTTACCAAGTGAATGTCTTCTAACCGCTCTCATTTATTATATTGTGGGTCACGTATTGCTTCAACAGGCATTAGTCTATGCGATCGCATTGCCATTTCCTTACGCACTAACAATAAAGTTTGTGAAACTGAGATAAGCATCAATTCTGTTTTATTTAACAAGTTGTACAACGTATTGTCTACGCAGATTTGTGGCTAATTCGATCATACACGAACGGGTACTTCGTGGGATTGACTTCTTTTGCCAGCTCGAGTTACTACTCGTATGGCGATAAAAATGGATAAAAACGTTCCAGATAGACAAATTGTCTTTAATTGCGGAAAATATCGAAGCATGTGTTTTGTGATTGTAATTCGTCTTCAATTAGTTCGCTCGGTCAGGCAACAAACTGGCTTGCAACATTCTAGTTTTCTCCTATCGCAATTTATATTTACATTTGAAACAAAATTGTCACTGCAAAATCTGAATAAATAACTTTGGTTGAATAATTTGTAGTACTTAGAGAAAAAAACTTTGAGGCTATATGTATCAACGCATAACTGACTTGACAACGTGATAGTTGCTAACTTTTCGCTTATGGTTTATTCATTCTTCTTTATTGTCGTTGATTATTTTCTCAATATTAATAGTACATCCAATATTTGTGCTATAATTAGTATTATTTTATTATTATTGTTGTGTTTTTTTTGTACACAGGGATTACTTATACCATGTTTCGTAGTTACGTTTAAAAAAATTGTCTGCAAATATATCTGATGTACATGAATGTCGACGAGTTTATTTGTAATGAGACACGTTATGACTGAGAAAGGCGAAATCAAGGCAAATGTTGAGGCGTGAAATGCCACTTTTTCATCTGAACCAGTCATGAATCTATTCAGAAATGATTCAACAAACATAGCGTTAGTTCTCCAAATCGTCTGCCTACCAGTGGATTAAAGGCATTCTCCCAAGCAATATGTGTTTTGTCGTTTGGAATGTGCGCAATTTAGTCGGTCATACGTGCATATATAATGATACATATATTTACTACAAAAAATTGTGTGAAATTACTCCGTTAAATCATTTAAAATTGAACACGTACATTACAAATATCCAACTTGTGTGTTTACACGCGCGAAATTAGAAAATAATCCGACAGACGTAACTCAGACATAATAGGTTATTGCGTTGTGACAAAAATGCTTTTTATCCTATCATTGGCGTAAGATAGTTAGACAAGATAGCGTTAAGCATTCAGCAACCGTTTGCTCACAATAACACGTTTGTGACATTCAGTTTTTAAGTCTGGTCAGGTATAAATGCGCAGTATTTAGATTATTTAAAGGAAAGATATTGTTGTCTCTTTAGAATGAACTGAGGGAATAACCACCTAAACTTACAATAACTGCTTTAAAATGAGTAATAGCCATATCTGGGAGACATGGAGACAAGCCGACTTGAAGTAAGGCTACAAGTAACTATTTAGATTCCACTGCGCGTTGCCAAGCTATACCTAAATTGTAAAAATAATTTTTGTATTCCTAGCCATTCGGCTGTCAAAAGGCAATGCAGTGTATCTTCTATTTGCAAATCAAAGCTAAGATATATTTAATCATCACGTACTGTCCAGAATTTGTTGCGAACAGTAAGTGATAACTTCCCAATAAGGTCGAAACCGGTCCACTGGATAAATTGCCTTTTCTACAATACACAGTGCTTAGTTTACACCGACAAATGTGTGTAAATAATAGGTCAGGTGCTTATATCAAGATCGCAACTTTGTTTAAACGATTGTTTTAAATGCCCACGCAACCAATGATAGTTTAATTATTTAATTGTTCATTTCAATACCACTTCCTCATGTAGTGTGGTGTCTGTTCAGTAATGACAGATTGGGGATGGTTAGTTGGAATTTGTATATATATATAATATAAATGAGACCAGAAATAATTAATATTATTTATTATATTTTATAGACTATTGATTCGCTTGAAGGTAATATGTTTAAAAAAATGTTTCTTTTTTAAAATTATACATTCTGTAAAATATCCGACTACTTTTACAAAAAATGTATTTTCCCGCAAAAAGCATACCTCTTAATAGCAGAAAACTACTTACATTTACGTTGTAAATGACGAAATTTTTCTATTATCTAAAACGTTTTTCGTTCGAGAATAAACTTCATTTTCTTTTGAATAATAAAAGTTTAAACGAAGATAAGATATTGTTGAAAAATGGCTTTTAAAAGGTTCTGAAATCCATATTTATAATTCTTAGTAAATTATTATTATTTAAGTAGTTCATTTAATAGTTCTATAGCTTTCAACTGTTTGTGAAATTAGCCTTCGGGGAAATACTGTTTAGATATATCATTTTGGACACTTTTCATTGCGAAGTTCCGCTATCTTCTCTCTTAGTAATGTTAATTTCCGCAAGATCGCCGAATCGGTCCTTTTCAATAAGATTACTTAATATAAATTCGCGAGGCGTAAAAGTCTTTGTTTGCAGCAACTTAGATGTATTATCACAAAACAGTGCCCGTTATATTAGCCAACTAAACCTTCTCCATAGCCTTAAAAGTCATCATATTCAGGCAAGAGAGACATATTTTGTTGATTCACGTATTTAGCTCTGAAATAAATTGTTTCAAGTAACGCTTAAATGTTGATGTAAATTGCGCAGCGCTCTCCTTCGTGTTTGTACTCTCGCCGCCATTTTCTTGTGCTGGATAGTTCATAGCACGCGTAGGTCGGTAAAATATTGAACCCCTTACATTTCCAGATGCACCGACTTTTGGCTTTGATTGATGTGTTCTCACTTGTTCCTTCATTTTGAAGCTCTTCATCAGCTGCTTGTCTAAACTGACGTTAGAACTATATTTGCCAAGCATTTTCCGAATTTTCGGAATTTCATTTCCAGTCCCATATTCAGGGTTGATACCATACACACAGTTGACAATTTTTTCCCTGTGAGTATTATTTGAACCCTGTAGAGAGAACTGGAAATGAAGTCCAGAAAATTCGGAAAATTTCTGGAAAGTCTGGTTCCAACGTCATTTGCAGACAAGCAGCTGATGAGCAGCTTCAAAATGAAGGGACAAGTGAGAACCCATCAATCAAGTCCAAAAATTGGTGCACCTCGAAATAGATTGTTTCAGCCTGGTTTCTTCGTGCACAATGTGGTTTCTCCTTGATCGATGGATACTGTCATTGTCTAAGGAACGAGGGCTTTTCACCTTGCCTATTAATCCGCTCCTCATACACATAATGAGTCAGGTGTTTCTATCTATATAAACATCTGACTCATTATGTACACACATTTGTCAGTATAAACCAAGTATTGCACAGTGTAGAAAAAACAAGTCATCCTGTAGACCGTTTTCGTCCTTGCCTGGAACTTTGGGTGTATTGTCACGAATTTTCCGAGGACAGCGATCGAACCTGGACACGTCTGCTTCGAAATCTATTGCTCTAACCACTGACCCACCCTTGGTTGTTTGGTTGTGGTTTTCTTAATATGAATCCATATTTATAACTAATGTCACTAGTTATAATTTTGTTAGTGTATGCTACGTTCGACGTAGGCCAGTCACATTATTATAATGCAACTAAAAAATTCACCAGGGCTATAAGCACACATAAGTTATTCGCTTAACACCACCAAAACACCTTGTTTGTCGTCAAATTGTCGGTTTATTTAATTTTTATGGCCACAAGTTCAAACTCCAACAAGCAAACTGCTTGAAGTAAATATTTCAGGTGTTTATTGCATAATTATCACCTGTTGCACTCGCGCACACAATCATACACACATACAAACACTAAGTTAAATTCATTTTCACATCGGGCATTAATTGCAGATACACTCAATAATCTTTCCGCGTTTCGATAGCCTATTTGGATTGTGTTAATAAATTTTGTTTTCGAGGAAAAAACTTAAAAGAATGTACTTTTGCAGGCGAAATCAACGGAAAGATCAGGAAATCTCTTTGAATGAATAAGAACCAACCGATCTGGGTCACGTAAGCGCCAATTATTTCCATTTGCCTCGAGTGCACATCTATCCTATTTTAATCGAATATTTGACCATTGAAATGAGCTTCGCTGCGCTGAATTCCGATCAGATAAAATGCAAATCTCATCACACATTTCGATTTATCGGTCAAGTTCACACACACACACACATTTATTAAATTATATATATATATATATATATATATATATATATATATATATATATATATATATATATGTGTTTGTATGATATGCGTTGTCGTATAAACTATAAATTGTGCAAACTAAGCAAGAATTTCATCAAGTAGACTGGTCTCATCAGGATTAGGCCCTCTTCAAGTAGTCGCCGGACTTGCCGAGACCAAAGCTCAAACCGGAGATGCACACGCGCGAGGTCTAGAACATATTCGTTGTGCCTTCAGATCAGCGCACTGCATGCAAATATCAGCAATATACAGACTTTGCGTTGAATAAGGCTACCGAAAGTAGCAGCCGTTTTCTTCGTCAGATTACAGTCAGTGGATGCTACATCTTGTTGGATACAACAAAGGTCACGTAAATAATCTATCACTTTTCGCGCAACAGATTTTCTTTAAAATATACTAACATGTCAGCCTTTTCATCAGGTGGAGCATATCTGGCACGGCTTTCGGCCAAGTGCTCCAACTGGTCACTGTTGACCTCTAATTACAGAATAGACATCACGCCCCATGCTGAATTGATATTAACCTACAGTAAACTGGCGCGATATATAATCGAATCCTTCATTTTAATTTAATTCTCTCTCTTTTTCTATATATATATATATATATATATATATATATATATATATATATATATATAGTTCAGACCACGGCCAAATCGTGTTGAAGAAACTACCATTTGAATCTTTCAAATTAGTCGTTTAAAGGCGGTCTACAAGCCTCTAAATTTTTAAAAAGAATGGAAAAATTTTAAACATGATTTATCAGAATTACCTTATCTGTGTTATGACAAACATAGGTCTAGTGCCAGTGGTTTTTTTTCCTTGTAAATAATTCAGCAGACGTAGGCAGCTGCCACTATCCGTTCACTATTCGTCAAATGTTAAGAAAAAACAAAAAAATGAAGCAATTGCTATATTTCCTCTTACAATATCATTTTCACCACGGACTGATAGGCGTGTGATACGTGTATGTGTGTGTGCGTGATCAGCTGAAAATGAATTTACACTTTACGCGTGTTAGACTATTTGTTTTATATTCACCATTTAAAATGACTTATCTCAGGTAACCTTGAAACTATATTGTGGGGTGCCCAATAAATCAGAAACAGTGTTCATAACCTCATGCCAGTGTTAATGATGAAAAGAAGAAAATAGACGAACTGTGCACGTATGAATTTTCACTTAAACCGCTTAAGTCTTGGCTTGTTTAATAACAGTTGATCATCAGTTAAATTAAATTACGAAGACAAACTTTCCGTATTCGAATGTGAGTTTCACCATCAAAAAAGATAATCGTGAAACATTACGCCCGATATTTGCATCCGATTCTTCGTAGTTTTTGAATTTATATATGTGTAATGTGGCGCGTATACTGGCCGTAATAAATAGCGGTCACAATCAATTAGCACATTCCACAGAAATCGGAGCATATATTTAATACAGGATGCAAAATAAATTTAATAGATTTCTTCATTTCACATTAAGAAAGGTCTATGAATTATTGATATAATTCCAAGGCCTTATTATCACATAAAATATAACTTACCTACCTAACTACATGCAAGCATACATACATACCTATATACAAACATACATACATACAAACGTGCAAACATACAAAAATACATGCATATATATACATATACACAAACACATACATACATGCATACATACATACATACATACATACATACATACATACATACATACATACATACATACATACATACATACATACATACATACATACATACATACATACATACATACATACATACATACATACATACATACATACATACATACATACATACATACATACATACATACATACATACATACATACATACATACATACATACATACATACATACATACATACATACATACATACATACATACATACATACATACATACATACATACATACATACATACACACATACATACATACATACATGCTACATACATACATGCATACATAAATACATGCATGCATACATACATACATACTTAAATACATACATACATACATACATACATACATACATACATACATACATACATACATACATACATACATACATACATACATACATACATACATACATAAATTCATACATACATACATACATACATACATACATACATACTGTACATACATTCATTCATTCATTCATTCATTCATTCATGCATACCTACTTACATACATACATACCTACATACATGCACGCATACATACATGCATACATACACACACACAACTGCATACCTACATACGAATATAAATTCATACAAACATGTATACATACATACGTACGTACATACATAAATATATACAACATAAATACATACTACATAAAGACATACATAAATACATTCACATGCCTGTACACGCATATATACATTGATGTATACTTCTGTACGTATGTACATACAATGCAGATGCACTTACTTTATTACAAGCATGCATTAATACACACATAAAAAACAGGTAATGCGAATTTGCTTACAATCGTACAAAAATACAATTTGTGCACTAGTTAAAATAAACGTAAATTCATGATTCAATTTATTTTTCCGATTTATCTACATAAATCTCTATGAAAGCTGCCATTTATTTAAAAATGATTCTCAGGACTTTTAATTTTTCATCTTACAATTTAATATACCACGTACTATAGAGTTCCAGTCTGTAAATTTTTGAGTTTACTTATCTTGTTGCTATTATAGGTTAAATATTCAATTTAGATGTCAGTGGCTGTCACATCCCGTATATTTATTCTTTTCTTATTTTATAAATCAACACATCTGCTCAGGTTTGTATTATAAGACTCTACCAAAATGCTCTTCATGTGCCTTAATTACTAAATTAACTTTCAACTTCTGTTAGAATCTCACGGATATATGTTCTTTTTTATATTTATCTCATTCTTATGGAATTGATTTCCTATAATGAGGTTTATGCAATGGTTGGTTTTGTTGAGATAATTTATCATTAATTGACTTCAGGAAATCTTTTATTTCGTTTCAAGATCTTCCCTGAATTTGACTGTGTACTGTTGCCATTTTAGTAGATTGCGTCAGGATCTTATTACGATCTTCAATAGAGCGATGTTTTCCACTTATTTTAACATTGCCTGCAAATTACGGCATAAAAAAACATGCTCATAGCTTAAAATGCATATTTTTTTATAAATAAAATTAATGACTTTTTTCTGATGGTATAGCTGTGAAAATAATTAACTGCAAATTCGTATTCCAGGTGCCTTTGTTCCAATGGCCTACTCAATCACTATTGGCCGGATGCGAAAATTCATAGGAATTTTCAGCCTGCCGTCAAGCATATCATTTTCAATTACACCGGCAATTAAAATATGAGCAGTGTTTCTACTAACTCAGAACGAATTATTTACAGATATTTATTGAATGGTTGCGCAATGCAAGCGTCACCTTGAGAGTTTCTACGAGTTACATTCGTGGGTTGTCGCTTTTCCCTATCAGTTTCATAAACATTCAGTTGATCTCCATTTCTAAGTATGTATCGAATTCGTCTTCGTGGCACTTGGGTGCTGATACGTCCCTTTCCCCCGAAGGCTTCAACATCGTTCATTCCAACCACTGGGAATGAAATTAACGAAGACTAGATCGTACCGCATTTCCACTTGTTAGAAGGAAAGATGTTGAAGCCTTCGGAGGAAATGGACGAATCAAAATCCATCCACAACGAATAAGAACTCGATGCATACATTGACAAGGGGATCAATCGGAGCTTTGCAAAAATTATAGTTCAAGGCGATAACCCGCGAACGCAATCGTGGTCATTATCAATGTGACAAAATAAGGAGGAAAATAATATTTTCTTGTCTAGATAGACAACAGAAATTCTCTACTATACTGCTGACTTATGAGACTTTTACTTTGTCAGTCTGTTCAGATTTTGTTCAAATCAGTTAAGTTAGAAGCATATCGTTGAATAACTCGACTGTTGTCAACAGGAAGTAGGCATACGTTTCCATTGTCATCAATGATATATTGGCGACGTGAATTCGCTTACTTCTCGCTGTTTTCCGGTTTGTCTACCGCAGCAAGGATAGATCTGTTTATGGCTTTAGTGTTGACTGCGCATTAAATTGTCAACGCATTCCCTACGGCAGACTCGTTTGGGTAATGCAAATTATTCAGTCATTTTAGTTGTCATTACTTAACTTGGTTTGTGTCGACTAAGCTAATTCTTGACTTAGTGTTTCAAATGCTGCTAAACTCAGTCTGTCTTGTAACAGGAAACGAGAAAAGTTTTTCGCATTACCACTACAATTATCGCTTTCTTTTAATAATCCATGTGTGTCTATGCCTTTCTTTAGCTAGCTTCTACGTGTATGCAAGTGTACTCGGAGTTATAACTTTTAAATTTAGGCATGCATTAAATATCGAAATTATACGGTTCTATGGCTTCACGTGTATTCCGCTAAGAATGCGTAATTGACTAGTAGCAGATTAAACAAACTTAGATTTGATAAACTATGTCAATTTCAATACCTGGATAGTTTTTTTCGATTTGTCTCGTAGTTGAATACGTTACCTATATGATAAACTGACTATAGGGTCATCTACCTAAAATAAAAATTTTTTTAAATGTTGGAAAAACCTATCCAATTTTTTATGAGCAATATTTGTACACATTACTAATTATCCTAATCGCATGATTGAGTCAAATATTATAAAATTAAATAGCCACTTTATTCAAGATTCGGTCAAATTAATTGATATTGCTCTCTGAGCAATGCCTATGTTTTCAGAATAAATACTGAACATACCAAATTAACTTGAAAAACAGTTTAGATGCAGATTGATCTAATTTAGTCAATAAAAAAATATTAAAATATGTACATAAGATTTATCAATTTTCTGCAACTAACCAGAGTACGACGGCAAACTGACTATCGAGGATCAAACCGCATTGAATATATATGGAAATCAAATTTAGATATGCGGCTCTCACATCTAGCAGTCTTGCATACATTGAACTTGACTGGAAATGTCGGCTGCACAATTTCTATGCAGTCACGAACATTAACTATTTTGCAGCTTTCGCCACATATACATATATAGACAATACAATTAAGACTGCTAGAGGTGAGAGCCGCATATCTAAATTTGATTTCCATATATATTCAATGCGGTTTGATCCTCGATAGTCAGTTTGCCGTCGTACTCTGACGATGATCATGGAAGGTCGAAACGCGTCAGTGCGTTGCAGCTGGCGGTAGTTTTGTTATGTTGTTCGTAGACTGGTTAAATACAATGGGGTTTGTGTTTACTTCAAGCTCGCAAACTTGATTTAAAGCATTGTTACCACCACCCGCGCAATCAATTATTGACTAACCAGAGTACTTAATATAAATAATATTTTGTTATTGCGTCTGAAGTAATGTGGTAGGCACATTACAGTAAATATCTTCATATGCAGACTTGTGATTATATAAAAATTAGATATGCGGCTTTCACCTCTAGTAGTCTCGCATACACTGTACTTGACTGGAAATGTCGGCTGCACAATTTCTATGCAGCCATTAACATTAACTGTTTGCAGCTTTCACCACGCATATATATATATATATATATATATATATATATATATTGGCAATAAAATTTAAAAATAATTGATTGCGCGAGTGGTGGTAACAACTCTTTAAATCAAGTTTGCGAGATTGAAGTAAACACCAATCTAATTGTATTTAGCCAGTCGTCGAACAACTTAGCAAAATCACCACTAGTCGAGTGCAATTTATGCGAGACCGCCACTACTCTCATATATATAAATTATAAAATTAAACAAGCCATGATTGCGCGGGTGCTGACAGCAAGTCTTTGAATCAAGTTGCGTGCTTGAGACAAAAACCAATTCCATTGGATCTAACCAGTCACACAGCATAGCAGAACCAACGAAAATAAAATTTTCGTTACTGCATGCACATTGTGCGGTTTGTTCCTTCTTAGTAATATTGCTGTCATGCGCTGATAATTACCAATGGAAGTGGAATAGTGTCGGTACCTGTGGCTTTTTCGGTGTACTTCGAATGGCAATATAGAATGGGATTTGAATTTATTAAAACTTCACAAGCTTGACGCAAATAATTTTTATCACTACCCGCAAATTTCATGTTTGTTGAATTTAGAATATAATATGTTTTTATTTCTATTGATGATAATATTGTTTGTTTTCGTCATAACTTGTTAGGAATTGTGGGACTTGCCTCTACTTCTAATACAGTAAATTTAGTAAGACGGCTAAAGTCTCTTGGAGGGCATAGAATTGAAATAGACAGATATCCTAGAAAAATTGTTAGTATATTATTTAATATATGACATTTATATTATAAACACGAACATTGGTTGCGCGGGCGGTGATAATAATTACTATAATCAAGGTTGCGATTTGACCCACTAAGTACATACATTTTTCAGTATAAATTAAGAATTGTATAATGTATAAAAGGCAATTCATCCAGTAGACTGATTTCGTCCTTATTGGGAACTGGTCACTTACTGGCCAGAATTTGCTGCAGTTAAGTATTTATATCAATGTCCGTTTAAATATATGAATGCTAATTTCAATACCACTGTCTCCCTTATAACGAGAGATTGAGGATGTTTATTTGGAAATTAAGGACTAGTAGATATACCAAATGAGCTCCACCTAAAGAAAAGGCTAACCAAGAGACATTAGTTGGTATATAACTCAAAATTGTATGCAGTGCGCGGCAGGGTGGCTCAGAGGTTAGAGCACCGGATTCCAAAGCAGAAGTGTTCAGAAACGAGCCCTGTCCGCGGTAAATTTTGGCCAGTTCGTGATGAGCTCCAAATAAGGATGAGACCGGTCTACTGGATGAATTGCCTTTTCTAAATTATGCAATTCTTAGTTTATACGGACAAATTTATGTAGTTAATGGATCTGGTGCTTATATCCATAACGCAACCTTTATTATAGTAATAGGTTTACATCTCAGAACTTGCTATTTTTAAAGAATGCATTCTTTCTGTCCACTTCTTAGCTGTTGCAATGTACTGTTAAAATTTGGACAGGCCATGTAATAATATCCTTTTTAATTATTTTAAATGCAGTTTTATTATCACATTCGTAATGGCGTCTTTTAATTTTTCTATTTCCACAAATGCCTTGACTAAGTAAAATGAGCATATTTTTGATGCTCAATTAAAACTGTAATAATCGTACACAAACGTTTTCGCTATGCCTCACAACTGGCCTAGGAAAATATAAGAAGTGTTTTTGTTTTGGAGAGAAATTTTCACCAAAGTAATTAGCTTTAAGCCGGTTACTATGCGCCTGGTTAGATGTTGAGATTTGTGTTTATCTCAAAATTGCAATCGTTAATTAATTAAACTTTTTATGTGACATAAATGATAGATATAGGTACTTTAGCTATGGTAATATTCGTGGATAAATGACACATGATGCTCATCAAAAGTTTTTTCTGTGCGTTGATTGTTAGCTCAGTTTCAAGAAGTTAGCTTGAGCAAGATTGGCCTTAAATATGCATTCTTGTTTATTGTCAATAATTTCCGTTGGAGTTGCGCTCATGAGCAAAGATGCTAGCTGGAGGTTATTCAGGAATATTGACAATCAATTCGAGTACTATGCGAAAGCCATGGCTATTCGGCAAAAACTGAAATGCTAGCCATTGGCTAAGTGCTCTCGTTCCAACTATACATCTTCAACCTTCCAGTTAGCGGCACACAAGTAAACGAACAAACAAATAAAGCACCATGAATTGTCCACCATATAAATCGGTCTTGTCTCACTGGGTCGACTACGCATATTGTTAATGGCGAATTTACCTGATAAGGTCAAAGGGATTACAATAGAGCGTATTCATGTTTCGCAGGCAGTAAAAGAGCAAATGTAGAAATACTCTCCGTGATCATAGTTAATCCCCTTGTGCAAAATTAAACACACACACACACACACGAATTTTCTGGTAAACTGGTGCAGATACACACACTTACATGAAGAAACAAATTTGTTAGCAGATGAACGCAAAAATATGAATTCTAATTTGAAGAATTGTAAATATACATAGTGACATTTGAATAAACCTAGTTTCTTAATGAATTCATGCATAAGCTCTCACATCCGGCCATCGAGACCACACACATTGTAAGTTGACATAAATGGTGCGTCTATCTAAACAGTTTAGTGGCCAAAACAGTGAAAAAATAATTTAAGAATATTTTCTTGTGTCAATTTAAAAATGTATATAAAGCACCAAATAATTGGAAAAGCGTCACTCGAATAAATGAAATTGTGCATTGGGTATTGCGTGTTTAGTAACAAATTAGTTTAATCGGACCAGAAGGATATGCGAAAGTCAGCACGAAAAAACAAAATAATCTCATGTCGCATACTTTCATGCGTACTGGCGTCTTATCGGTAGAAGACATCATTACGCCAAGAATTTACTCGAAATTTGTTCAGGAAGCGTGGGACAATTTAAAAATGCAATCTACTTTAAACGACATAACTGGTCGCCATCGTACTATGCATACTATACATATATATATATATATATATATATATATATATATATATATATATAATACTTATAAGTTTTTTTTAATTATAAGAGAAAATGTTATCCATCCATTGATTTTGGCCTATTAGGCAACTTTGGAGAAACCTGAGTTAATGGCGTGGTTCAAACATACAAGCACGTGGATCCCAGATAACAGCCAAACTTTGAGGCGCATTGCCTGTAAATGTAAGATTTGCACACTTTAAACAATCATTTTCACTCCGAAGGTCATTGCATGCTATCAACATAGACTAAGTATGGTATAAAATGGAAAATGCAGGTTATGGACAAGACCAGATGATTCATATCACTATCCAGAAATTTTTCGTCCCGAGATCAAACCATCTTGGATGTGGGTCACAGAACTCCCTTGAAACGCCACAGGAATCGCGCGTTGCATACTTGCTTCAATTTTATATAATTTATGTTTTTGGTCAGTCTTTGCTTCAAGTGGGCCTTTGTGGGAATTGCTCCTAATAAAATGTTACAACTTTCCTGAGATATGAGCTCACTCTATACTATATATATATATATATATATATATATATATATATATATATATATATATATATATATATATAATATGCATATCAACCAATGTTTGTTTAATTATATAAATTTTCTTTTCAGTTCCACTTCCCCTTTTAGTGTGGTGTCTGTTCCGTAATAACAGATTTGAGATGGTTACTTGGAGCTTTGGGTCTAAATGTATGCCATATGAGCTCCACCTTAAGGAAAAATGGACTAACAAAGTTACATTAGTTAGTATATAACTGAAAATTGTGTGTCGTACTGATATATGTAAGTAATTAATGGGTTAGGTGCTTATATCAAGACGCAACCTTGATTATAACAATTATTATCATCGCCTTCGCAACAAATGATCGTTTAATTATACGCATACTATCTTGAAGACCAGTTATGTCGTTGAAAGTTAACACACACCTACACACCTACATTAAACATAAATAAAGCATTATTGATTACCAAATCCGCATATACGAATACTTATATCAAAATGACGAAAGTAGTCAAACTAAAAAGATTTAAATAGTAACCGAACTCTAAAATTTCTATTCCTGACACATTAGAATAAATAAGTTATAAGATACGGTTAAGCTGCAACAAAAACTGCATTAATGCAGTTTCGAATTTTTTAATTGTTACTCACGTTGTGGACAACAAAATTCTACAAGTTAATTCATAATTATTATCAAAAACATACTTAATACGTCTTTATATATCATTTACATCGTCCAACTTCTGCATCGTTCATAATAATTACATTTGAAATACTATAACTCATTCTAATAATATTCGTCATTATTATTTTATTATAAGAATTATTTGTATCAGTGGTAGTAGTAATAGAAGTGGCAGTAGTAGTAGTAGTAGTAGTAGTAGTAGTAGTAGTAGTAGTAGTAGTAGTAGTATTCGTAGTAGCAGTAGTGGTAAGATTATTATCATTATTATTTATTATTATTGTTATTTCTTTTCAATCGTGGTCATTGCTATAGAGATTGTATTACATAACATATTCTGTTTTGTCAATTTTTTTCAACTAATTATGTCTGCAGTCATCAAATTTACAATAAAACACCACTATGGTTTATAAATAAGAAGGTATTATATTGGCGCCAATTTTAGTTGCTAAAGATGACACTAGTAATATGGTACGAAATTTTTCAGAGGATATGCTCTTCTATTTTGTGGTTTGTACAGTGAAAATAGGTCAAAATGTTTGTTCTTTTCTAAGGAATACAGACTGTGATTTATACCTATGCTCACATGTGAGGTGAAAGGTCAAAATTATCTTCTCTAGTTTAATAACCTCATAATAAGTTTTGTATTGTTGTAAATCGTTTTCAATTATTGGCGAATTGCGATTACATCTCTGATTCCAAGGTCGTACGTTTTGTGCTAGTAAACTGTTGGCGACAATTGTGCCAGCATATAGAGATAAAAATTCTAATTAATTGTAAACAAAAAATGATGGTACATCTTTGTGGCATACGTCTAAGAATAACGCTTTTCTGAGATTAATTTGACGAACTCAGAAGCTAATATGCTCCTGTTCGTGCTTTTTCAGCGGTTAAATTTTGGGCAGTATCTAGACAGTTCCCAATAAGCTAGAACCTGGTCCACTGGATAAATTGCTTCTACTACCTTATACAATTCTTAGTTTATATTGAAAAAAATTTATTGTGGAATATTTGCTTAACTTAAGTTCGCAAGCCTTAATTAAAGGGTATCATTAAGAGTTTGAGCAGGGTGAGACATTCATGCAGTCGAAATTTCCATTCAACTGCAAAACATGCGAGATCACTGAAGATGAGAGCCACATGTCTAAATCTGTTTACCTTTTATAGGCATTGAGGTTTGATCCGCCGTTGTGCCCTGATGAAAAGCATGGAATAACTTAAATCAAGGTTGCGATCGTGATATAAAAACCTGACCCATTATGTACATACATTTGTCAGTAAAAACTGAGTATTGTATAGTGTAGAAAAGGAAATTAATCCAGTGGGCAGGTTTATCACTTATTGGAAAACACATCATGTACTGCACAGAATTCGATGCCATATAGACGCAACCTAAAGTAAACGCTATCTAAGAAACATTAGTTAGTATTTAACTGAAAATTGTGTAGTTTGCGGCAGGGAAGCTCAGTAGTTAGAACACAAAATTCCGAAGCAGACGTGTCCAGGTTCGAGCCCTGTCCACAACAAATCACGAGGCGGTACGTGATGAGTTCCCAAGAAGGACCAAACCGGTCTACTGGATGAATTTCCTTTTCTACACTATCCAATACTTAGGTTATACTGACAAATGTATGTATAAAATGGGTTACGTTTTCATACCAAGATCGCATTTTTGATTAAAGTAATTGTTCTCATTGGCCGTGCAAACTATGTTCGTTCAAAGATAATCATGGAAGTTTGAAATTTAACAATACGTGGAACAGACGGTAATGTTGTCATTTTAAATACTGTTTGTTGCGAAGAGCTAATATATATGCAAGTATGTATTAGGTGTTGCGAACCTAGTAACAAATTAGCTCAGTTGTGACCAGAAGGATAAACCAAAGGCAGCATGAACGGAAATTGTTATCTCATGCACATTCGTTTCGTGCTTACTGGCGACTCATCAGTAGGAGCCGGTATTACGCCCTTTAACCACTATATATTTGGTCAAACAATGTGGAATAATAGGACGGTACAATCTCCTATTGTCATTTTGTTTGACTTGATAGGTACAGAGAGATTGATGCTTATATCAAGCCGGAAAACTCTACCTAAGTGACTTGAATAAGAAAGTAAATGCAATAGCAATTAAATTTTCATAATGTGAAAATAGACTGTAGTGCAAATCCAGGTTAAAATGGTCGCGACGCGCAAGCTTTCACATCAGTTAAACTGGTAGGTAAAATTAAGGGCGCACTATGCAAATTTATATTCTGATGCATGCATTTTAGCGAAAGAAAGAAGGATTTTTATCTTAGCTTCCCAGAAATAATTTGTGTGCAGCCCTACCACAGGTAGGTCTGACTTAGAAACATGTTAGTTCAACTAGGAGCAAAAGCCCTTACCGAAATCAAAAGTATTATATCATTTACACATTCATGTTAGTTGAGAAGAAGCGAACCACCAGTAAGAGCCGACTCTACACATTTAACAAGCTAGGATTTGCTATGACTAAGCTACAATTCTAACATGCTCTATCAAAAACGTGCACATATTATTCAATATTGAGAAACATATAGAAA
This sequence comes from Eudiplozoon nipponicum, assembly GCA_029291075.1. Lineage (NCBI taxonomy): Eukaryota > Metazoa > Platyhelminthes > Monogenea > Mazocraeidea > Diplozoidae > Eudiplozoon > Eudiplozoon nipponicum. The sequence continues at coordinate 41,689 of JAQBSW010007179.1, forward strand.
ATGTATAAAATTTAAAAAAAACAATGCTTGCGCGGGCGGTGATAACATTTACTACAATTATGGTTGCTAAATCGATATAATAACCTGACCAATTAAGTACATATATTTTCAGTATAAACTAAGCATTGCATAATGTAGACAGGCAAAATAAATGGAAAAAACGGGCGTAATCAGGCACAAACATTATAAAATGAAAGAGAATACCTAAAAGTAGTAAAATATAAGGATGAATAGGAAATTATACAGCACAAAAGATGTAATAGAAAAGAAGAGAATATTATTTTTGAATATAATAATAGAATAGAATAGAAAAGAATAGAATAGAATATAATAGAATAGAATAGAATAGAATAGAATAGAATAGAATAGAATGTAATAGAGTAGAATAGAATAGAATAGAATAGAATAGAATAGAATAGAATAGAATAGAATAGAATAGAAGAGAATGGAATAGAATAGAATAGAATAGAATAGAATAGAATAGAATAGAATAGAGCAGAAAAGAATGGAATAGAAAAGAATAGAGTAGAATGGAATAGAAAAGAATAGAGTAGAATCGAATGGAATGGAACGGGATAGAATAGAATAGAATAGAATAGAATAGAATAGAATAGAATAGAATAGAATAGAATAGAATAGAATAGAATAGAATAGAATAGAATAGAATAGAATAGAATAGAATAGAATAGAATAGAATAGAATAGAATAGAATAGAATAGAATAGAATAGAATAGAATAGAATAGAATAGAATAGAATAGAATAGAATAGAATAGAATAGAATAGAATAGAATAGAATAGAATAGAATAGAATAGAATAGAATAGAATAGAATAGAATAGAATAGAATAGAATAGAATAGAATAGAATAGAATAGAATAGAATAGAATAGAATAGAATAGAATAGAATAGAATAGAATAGAATAGAATAGAATAGAATAGAATAGAATAGAATAGAATAGAATAGAATAGAATAGAACAGAATAGAATAGAATAGAATAGAATAGAA
>JAQBSW010007180.1:0-42692 GCA_029291075.1 Eudiplozoon nipponicum
TCATAAAATTCGGACGGTAACTGACGCCCCATTTTTTCTAAGCGTAATAATTCGCACATTTGCGCTGTTCTTCCAGGCTGATATCTCTGTTGAATTTCTGCCATTAATAACTCAAATGCGTTGTACGGCTTTTCTTTCACAGTTCTGTCTCTGAAATTTTCCAAAGCATTTCGGAAATTCTCAGGCAATGCCATCCATGCTGCAACAAATTTCTCCATAGGGTTCACAATACAATAAGCCTCAAATATCATTTGGGCATCTCCTACCCAACTTGCATGTTTCTCTGACTTATACTGTGGTAGACTAAATATTCTTGGACTGGCGCGGTCGCCAAATTTTGTTGAGGCCCCTAACCTATTGGTGTCTGTAAGCCCCATAGATGCCAGTTCGCTAGATGTCCTAATATTCACAGTAGAGTCTGATATGCCTACATTGTTATCTGTGTCAATAAGATTTAAATCCATTAGGTCCTGCCCTAAATGAAATACATCTTCTAATTTAATATCGGCATTCATGATCAAGAATTATGATACTTAAATTGACACTTACTTGAGGCGTTAGGAAGGTGAGAGTTGGAAAGCTATATCTTCAGCAATAATCTGCTTTGATGTGTACGTGACCCACAATAATAAATAAAATTACCTGTTCCAAGGCTCCTCCTCAGTGTTATATTATATCAGAACACAAGACAAGTGTTGAAAGATGTTTATTGAATAATGTTGTAATCGTTTATTATGGAGAGAAATGTTAAAATGCAGCAAACGAAAATCTTCAACCAGCCCGGAAGCACGATACTCAAAAACTGAAAATAGCGCACAATTTTAAAAATCAAGTCTTTAAACAAAGAATGTTCTGGAAAATAAAAAGAAAAAATTCTTTTTAAATAAAGTTGTTACAATCAGCTATGGTGGTTTAAATTTATCATTCAAGGTCATTTTATATATGGCGGAGGATTCAACATCCTCTACAAATGTGAAAGTTTTCGATTTAACTTTATTCACTTTAAAAATCAAATTTTGAGTTTTCATTGGTTTTAGTCTTGCTTTCCTCGCGTGGGTGCGTTGCCATATCAATTATTTATATTTGAGTAAACATAATTGTAAATAAATATAATATTATTTTGAATCACCTGGTATAATTGTTTTAAATTGTTACATCAGATCAAAATAGGTTTAGTCTACAGGTAGTTTGTAAATAGCATTTTAGATTGATTGAGTTCATTGGATTATGGGGTTTAACGCGCGGCTCCGCGTTAAAATCCAACGAGTCTCAATTTCGACAGATCCATTTCAACTTAGGGTCACATGTACTAATTCTGGTTTTAGGCAATTTTTACTCTTAACTCGGGTTTTAGAACCAATCTCTGATAATTTCAATCAGTTTCATTTGAGATTTCTTGAGCTGCAATTTTATTTGTAATTGATTGGGGTTTATTTAAAAATAACAAACACTCGCGAGTAATACGCCGGACGCACAATGTGGATTACTGTGTCCAAGCTGTCAAAGCCAGGATTTACATTTTTTGGATGATTAATGACTTACTGCTTATGTGCTTAGATATTACCTTTTTGTTAACAATATTTTATTTTGTTGCCGTCTAGAGCACGGTAAATTTTGTCTAACATTGAATTTTAAGTTACTTTTTAACATTGTTCATAATACACGTATAGTCCTCGACCTAGCCATCTCACATCACGACATATGGGAAAGAAGACTGACGCCAGCTAGAAAGTGAGACTGATTATGAGCACGGCACACGAAACCGATTTCTTTCGATCTCAGCTACCAGGCATATGTAGAAATCTCACAGCATCTTTAAATACACTGCAACCCCGCAAATGTACCTCCAACAGGGGCATGAGAAACATGTTGAAGGATATGAATTTCTACATGTTGGCAGTTTTTAAAAAGTTTAAACACGCGTATGCTGACAGCGACTGAGCGTTTCTCTTTGTATAATCATGAAGAATTTGAGCTTTCAAAGCGAAGCCAGGCAAGGGTCGCAATACATAGTTTGAGGCAATGCTACAACTACGACATTAATGACGATACTTCAGTGTAGCCATGAAAATGCGGATGAAAAATAATGGATGTCAAACCTTTTTCGGCTGCTCTGATGATATTTTAATGAAATGAATTCAAAGCCGAGAAGGTATAATGTTGACATATTTTGTGAATGAATTAATCGTAGGAGCTGACTTCGCAGGCGTAAACGAATGTAACACAAGAGCTGTGACGCATGCATAAAAATAGATTCGGCAATCCATAGACCGAAATGCCATAAATATTCGATAATGCTAAAGCAGCAAAAAAGTTCTTATATTTTCATTCTACCATGTGATTAATATGTTGGTTTTAGGTAGTGTCTAACCTAAATTGCATTCAACGAATGCGATGTCGTTCTGAAACTTTTAGAGGAGAAAGTTTTGCATATATACGTAATAATCCCGTTAGTTACACCACACTGGTTTTCACATGCTGAGATGAAATAATTAGTGTCATCATCTGACTAAATGATTCCGAGATGTAATGCAGCAGGCCATCGGATGAATCTATCGATTATGGTTGGAAGGTAGATGGAAACTTAAATCCGTGTAAGATGAACTATGTCGATGTGAACAAGGACTAGGCCTGAAATCTTTGTTAGGATTTGTTTCAACTTAAGATTTGGATAATTTTTTCTTCTAGTATTTGTCACATTCGGAAACACAGCACATAGCGTTTGCCTATGTTTTTGATCAATGAGACCTGTTATAAGTTTAACAGACGCATTAAAACTTGAGTGAGAAATGGATTGATTATAACTAAATACGTTATTCTGGAGGCTGTTAGGCATTATAATTTTTTGGTAAATGACAAATATAATTTATTATACCTAGAACTTTGGCTCTAGTTGGGCATGATAGCTTGCGATTGTTGAAAGTGAAATTTGAAGAACATTGATTAAAGGAAAACCACAAATATAACGCTGCTCATCATGCTAATGTTATGTCACACTTCATCATGGATAGCGAGAAGTTCCCGACTAAAGTATTTTGTTTAGTTTCTAATACTAACAGAGTACAAGAATAAAATCTTGATGAAATCCGAAACCTTTTTATCTTCTGTTTAAATATGGTGTTGATTGCAAATTACAAAGTACCAGTAGGAAATAGAAAAGCGCGTTAAAATACGGATGTGTTTATGTAGTCGCATTTCCAAATGATCTAACTGCATGATAAAGAAATTATTCGTCATCTGACGACTAAAACAGAGTAGAGTTTCTGGTTAGTACTTCCCGATTCTTCAGATGCCTGTATAGCGGATATACTTGTTTTGATCGGTCAGAAAGTAACTTACGGTATAAGTTGAGAAAATGTATGATTTTCTGAAAATATTTCAATCTTAGGCAGTGGAAGTTTCTTAATTGAATATATGTTGGAAAGAAATTTCTTAACACACTACGCTGAAATACGGTGCCCTAAGGATCTAGATGAGGTTAACAAATTGTTGTTTTGTCGCAGCTGTTTTTAAGACTGGAATCCGCTTCCTGGTTTATGAATTTTGGTATTGATTTTTTATTGAGCAGAATTTTTTCATAAAATTCTGAAACAGCTGATTAGAGCACTTGATACAGATGTTCATAAAAAAATAATAAACTATACCAAAATGAGCGATGACATCTGTCTAATCTAAATCTTCATGGGCTACCAAAATGTAATTTTAGAAAAGAAAAATAATTATTGATACTAACTTTTCTGGAAATATGTTCATAGTTGGGATGGCATATTCATCTGTTTTCGTTTACGGTAATCATCAAATGTTCTATTGGATCCATTAACTTTATGGACTACGTGCTATGAGGACGCAAAAGCTTTTATTGACAATCTAATAATACACTCTTTAAGTAGTTGTGAGAAGTTTTTTGGAGCGGTTTTAAATTGTGCTGGGAGTAAACGCAATCAATGTCATGGTGGTGGTGATTTGGTGCATCGCGTTGGTGGCTCTTTCTAAGATTGAATGAAGCATTATATTGTCTAAGATCTGCACATATCTCGGTTGAAGAATGCATCGGAGATGACGATATGGACTACATCTGTAAACATTTGGTCGATAGTGCCCAAAAATATAATTTAAAAACAACAGAAGTGTCTTTGTTTTGTCGTTTTCTTCATTAACAACGAGCGGATATTTTAAAATAAAATCAAACAATAGCATCTTGTGCAAGACCTTGGCTACAATGAAGTAGTGAGAGAATTGGCGTTATGAACTAATACTTACAGTGCTACACTGACTTTCACAAGTGGAAATATGCTGACCCGTGGCTTTTATAATCAATACCCCTAAAAAAATTATGGCATTGAAATCACGTATGAGATCTGAAAACCTGTACTTGGGTCTCTGATAAACTTCTTTCCTTTTTTGAAATCTGAAGCGTAAAATTGTTCATTTGGCTGCTGATATGGATGAAGTATGCAGATCACATGCTCACTGTGTTTGGCGTTATAGTCTTTAGATATGCAGTTAGACAAGGTGATTGGATAGCTAAATCGGTGTATATTAGTTCAGATGCCTAGCTGAATAAATGAAAGATCGGTTGATTGTTTTCATGTAAAATATATCGTATTTATTTAAACGCTACTGTTAAATATATTCATATTTACCTTTTGCTATTTGTATTTATTATGCGTGCTTATTGATTGGAAAAAATCCGTTAATTTTCAGTGTTAATGAGCTAATGTAGATTTATGCTTTATTTTGACCACCAAAGATATAAGCGATAGAAATATTAATAGGATTTCGTTAATTGAACATAATACTGTGTGTATGTAATGTATGTATGCTATTTAGGCTATTTCTAATTAATTTTTTACTGGAGATTGACTTTTAAATCAGGAGATAATCGCACAGAAATTATTTGAATTTTTTGTATGTGGACATTTACTTCCATATTAAATCGTTAATTTTTTTAAAATACACACTTTATTAAATTATTTTCTAAAGAACTTTACAGTTATGTTACATGAGCCACTAATGTTTTGCTATGTTTTAGTCTGTAAATCGTATTAATAATGTCTTGACCGGGTCCCGTCTTCTTCATTGGGACTGATTAGTCGTCCTAGCCAGACTGATTTTACGGGGATGGGCCTGCAGTATAGAAGATAGACTATGAGTACTGTGCAGCTATTTATGGTGGTTCAACAAGCGTTGACTATTGCAAATGTGTTAAAATATAATTCGACTATTTGGGAAATAATCGATGAGATAAACGTCAAAAGTTGTCCCTGTGAATTGCAGAGTCCGTTTATATACTTTTTTGTTATTTTTTCCTGATTCTTCAAATTTTCTGATTCTACGTTGTGTTCTATACACATTCATCAAAGAAATCTGGCACTCTTTTTGGAAATGCCCCTAAAATGCACGCAATTATGATAAGAGTAAAAGAAATTTTTATTATTTTAGCAATTATCGTTTTGGGCATGGTGACTAAAGGATCTAGGGCATCTCAATTTCCGCTTATTTTTATTCCTCATTTTCAAACGAGAAGGTCGGGTCCTAATTTGGTTGATTTCTGTTTACTCCCTTTGTAAATCCTTCTAGCGCGCTAACCAATTTTGACACCGATCACCCCAGGCGGAAGAAACTGTTGTCGTGCAGATAAGGACATTCTGATTATATATGGGTTTAAAACTTTTTACATGTTTCTGATAGGTCATCTATTGTAAAGGAAGATGGAATCTTCTTGGTGTAGAGGCTCCTAATATATTAGTGTCTGTGAACCCCATAGATACCAAGTTTTGTTCAGTCTTTAATTGTACAATTGAATCTGATAAGCTAGTACTCTCGTTCTCATCTATTAAATTCATGCCTTCCATATCTTGAGCTAATTTGCTAGTGTCCTCAAACTTAAGATTATCTTCCATGCTGATCGTACTTAATTATTAATCTGATACTTAGTGTTAGGTAAACCGAATGCGAAACCTCTTACGTAGCAAAACACCCGAACAAATAACCTGAAAAGAAATAAGACGTGAAAAACAGAGTTAATAATTTACCTGTTCGAGAACGTCCCCAATATGAACAATACAAAAGACAAAAATGGCCGCAGGAATAAATTGTGAGAATCGAGTAAACGTAAAATGAAGGAAATGAAATAAATGCAGCTTGCTGAGAAAATGACAAACTCGTCACGTACAGATAACCGAAACTGAAACTATGCCCAATTCAAAGTATATATACTGTCAAGTATTTAAACAAAGAATTTTCTAGAAAATAAACGAATAATTTCTTTTGAAATGAAATTCGTTTCAATCAGTCAAGGTGGTTTAAATTTATCAATAATTGTCACTTTAATTTTGTCGGAGGAAATATCTTCCTCCACGTTGGCAAATACCTTGAGGATCTCAGGAATGCTGTTAATACAAAACTCCAACTTCATGAATTTAAATTTTATTATTATAATAACGCACTCACAGCTTCCTTAAAATTTCTGTTTGCGAGTTTTGGCATGTCTTATTGAGAAAATATATTTATAATTCGTTCTGTCCCTGTGGGACCCGTTAAGCACTTCCATCGTCGACACCTTCCTAAATAACTCAAGTTCGTGATATAAACTTAGTAGTTAATACGAAGTAAGTCTTGAAAAATAGAATAACTTATGGATGCTATCAAATTCAGAAAAGGGAGCAAACGCGGAGTTTGCCACCTATAAAAATTAGTTCACAATCTCAAACTCACAGTGAAATATCAAAATTAATAATTTTGTAGGACATTCTTTTAATCTTGCGGGACTGCAGAAGAATAAATAACAATAATATAACGAAGATTAAGACAAATTAAATAAAATAAACAATTAAAGGATAGTTGACTAGTACATTTCTAGTTAGAACAATTAAGCGCTTATCAAAATAAGCTGCCACAGATTGATCAAATTGAAATTGACGTAATTACTTGACTTTGAATTGTTGCAGAGGATTGCGTTTGTCAGCATATAAAGACTACTTTGCGATGAAACTGATGAAATTAACACGAGTATAGGAACAGTATGCAGAAACAGTAATAATCACAAAGAAAGGACTAACCTTTTCTCATATTGATTATAGTATCGGCAAATTCAGTTTGGAACAGTGATCGACATGTGTGGTGTAAATAAAACGCTGATGTTCATACTTGACGGACTTTTGTATCGGGCATGTTTCGAAAGTTCAATCAATGCTTACTTAATATCCCTGACATTAATTATGCAGTGCTATGTGAAATTCAAATACAAATCAAAAAAAGTTACAAATATCCCTCGGATACACTAGCGTAGTTCAATTTTGAATAATGTTTTAAACGGAAAAAATCTAATATTCGATTAATGAAATAGTACAAAAAAATATTTACAACATAGTTCTGTGCACAATCGCAACAGATTCATTGCTTTTCCTAATAATTCTTAATATCACGATTTTTACAAATGAGTAGCTTAGTATTTATTGCAGTATGTGCCGAGTGAAATTTTTTGGCGCATGATTTGCTTACACTGTCGACATATTATAATTCAGTTATGTATTTGAGCTGCGTTTTAAGTTACCTTTGAACCACAATTTTCATCCTAAATTACACGAAATTACCTTCATCAAGAATTATGATTATTATTGAAGAAAAAAATTATAAGAGTTACTTATGCATGATCTGAGCACACTCATTCACAGCTTCATCTATGATATGATGCTAAATAACTTCACAATTAGTACAAATTATTTTAGAAGTAACGCTTGTAACAAATGACAATGATGCATAAGATGGCGAGAGCCCCAATATGAGATTAAAAGTTGAGTTGCATTCGGGTAAACAAGATCTAGTTTTGAGATTCCTGCGAAAAAGTGATCACTGTTAATGAAAAAAGATTCATTATGTCCAATGAAGAGATTATTTCCTGGTTGGTGTAGTTAATTGCAAGCGAAAAACACAAAAACACCAAATGGGCAGGGAATGTATTCTCTGTATAAATGATTAGTACCGTGCAATAGTAAATTGCAAATAATTATTCGCTATCATTATAAAAGCTGTTAGCTGTAAGTATTTGGTTATACCATGTAATGCAAAATTTTGCTCGAACGTGAGGCATACAATGTAACTGTTTGGCTCAGAAATAAATATATATTATTTTGAAATGCGAGAATTATTAAAATTCATTGAACCCTTCCTGTGTGCAAAAACAAAAAGAAATTTTATCAGATATAAGAAAATTTTCTTTCGCATGGTCTTCTCAAATATCTACTCATGAACATATCTTTATATATAAATTGGAAAGCAAAACAAGATAGAAATATGTGAACAAAGAGAGTGTGAAAAATAGAAACCAATCAAATTGCGTGCGTCACATCCAGTTCAAGCTCAATGCTTGTACGTGCTTCTAGGGCTTACATAAATCCGGCTGTAATTTGTTTATCCATAAGGCTTCGTATGTGGCTAGCTCCCTTTTATTTTTGCACTTAGTAATTACTTTGAATGCTACGTCTGGAGAACATACGTGCGATGTTTCGATGATGTGTTGCGCAATAGCAGACGTATATTCACCATTTGATTTAAAACAGGCGTTCAAGTTGCAATGTTCTCTCATTCGAGTAATTAACCGTCTGGTCGATCGGCCTACGTAAGTTGATCGACAACTTGCGCATGTATATTGGTAAATAATATTTGATATCAACATTAACGGCTGTTTCTCTTTGATTGCTGGTAAAGGCCAGTGTGTTACCCCAAATAAAGCTCGTAGTTTGGCTGCATTAAATGTGCGTGTTAATGCTGCTTCAACTTTCTTTTGTGCCATTCGGGAAACTGCATCCCCCTTAAATGGGATGTTTAGGTAGACTATTTTCTTTTCTGGCCTATAATACGTCTGTTTCTGGTTAATTCCACTTTTAATAATTGATTCAATTAATTGTCTGGGATAGCCATTAGACACTAAATCGTTAACTGCTTCATTATATTCATTTTATATGGAATCTTGACTCACCAACCTGTCAATTCTGTTGATAATTTATATTGAAATGGCACAAAACTGCTGTAATGCAAATACTGTGCAGACCATGTTGGTTTATGGTTAATTGTTCTGTTTAATTTACCATTAGTTTCTTTCTTTAATAGTACATCTAGGAAAGGCAGACAGTCATCTTTCTCGTGCTCTGACGTAAAGCCGATATTCTTATGTGCTTTGTTGAAACTTTGAAGCAATGTTCGTGATTGCGACCTGTTCTTAAGTACAAGAAATATATCATCCACGTACCGTATATATTGAGCACATTTACTTATGTCACTCTTTAATGATGTATTTTCTAGGTGCCCTAGAAAAATCTCAGCCAACACTGGAGATAAGGGGCTTCCCATTGCGACACCATCAGTCTGTTTGTAGATGCTTCCATTAAAACGAAATCGTACGTCTTTCGTGCATAATAAGATAAGCTTGCGTAGAGTGTGACCTGGCACCGGCGATGGTAATATATCGTGTTCTACCGCTTTGACTATAATGTCAATGGTTTCATCAATTGGAACATTTGTAAACAAAGACGTAACATCAAAAGATACCATAATCTTGTTTTTAACATTTATATCTTGAATTTTGTTTACAAACTCAAACGAATCGGCAACCGAATGATTACCTAGTAGTTTACGTAATGGTTCAAGTAAACGAACTAGCCATTTAGCTAGTGCATGAAACGGAGAATTTACCATTGATAAAATTGGCCTCATAGGACAACCTCTTTTGTGTGTTTTTGGTAATCCGTACATTATTGGTGTAGATGATCCAACTGGCTTGAGCTTCTGTGCGCTTGATACTTTGCGCTCCACTTTGTCTATTTCATCTGATTTATCGTCTAGACGTGTGAATTTTGTATTGTCCTTTAACACGTTTTCCATCTTTTGAACGTAGTCAGATTCGTCCATTATAACTACGCTCTTTCCTTTATCAGCGCGTAGTATTTTGATGTTTGCATTTCTGCTGATACTTCTAAGTGCATTTAGATGCTGCTTTGTCAACGCATGCTGCTCTGCGCATTTAGACGATTTCAGATGTGAAGCCTGATCAACTAATGTATCCTTGAACCAATTTTTATAATAAATGCTGGTAGGCTCCAAGTCAGCTGTTTGTTCAAATAGCAATTCAAATGCTTCCTCAAAATCAACATCGCATTTATTAGAAGGATGTATTCCATAATTTCGACCCATCGATAATGCCTCCACTGTTAGCTGATCGATTGGCAATTTTGATAAGTTAAGCACACGCTTATCAAGATCGGTCTATATTAAATCACACAAAACTCCAGGTTTTACATCTTTTTCCAATTTTTTCAAAATTCTTGTTTTATCTTTCCTCATAACAGTTGGCAAAAACATCAAAAATTTCATTCTTGCAAAAAGACTTAGATCATCTAATACACAAGATACACACCCAATTCTTGCATGTAGCACTGCTTCATCTTCCTTCAACTGCTCAATTTTAGAATACGCCAACCTTGTAAGATTTCTTTGGTTGACTCGTAGTTTTGAGTTTTGTAAACTGCGTACCAAATCACCTGGGAACCGTAATTGTTTAAGACACTAATAGATCGGCCTACTTAAGTTGATTGACAAGTTGCGCATGTATATTGGTAAATAATATTTGATATCGACATTAACAGCTGTTTCTCTTTGATTTCTGGTAAAGGTAAGTGTGTTACCCTAAATAACACTCGTAGTTTGGTTACATTAAACTTGCGTGTTAATTCTGCTTCAACATTCTTTTTTGCCATTCGGGAAATTGCATGCCAGTGCCAGGTCACACTCTACGCAAGCTTATCTTATTATGCACGAAAGACGTATGATTTCGTTTTAATGGAAGCATCTACAAACAGACTGATGGTGTCGCAATGGGAAGCCCCTTATCTCCAGTGTTGGCTGAGATTTTTCTAGGGCACCTAGAAAATACATCATTAGAGAGTGACATAAGTAAATGTGCTCAATATATACGGTACAAGGATGATATATTTCTTGTACTTAAGAACAGTTAGCATTCACGAACATTGCTTCAAAGAGCGTAGTTAAAATGGACAAATCTGACTACGTACAAAAGATGGAAAACGTGTTAAAGGAAAATACAAAATTCACACGTCTAGACGATAAATCAGATGAAATAGACAAGGTGGAGCACAAAGTAATAAATGAAATTAAGATTTTGACAGATGCCGGTTTTATTGATGAGGCCACTGCACAGAAGCTCAAGCCAGTTGGATCATCTACGCCAATAATTTACGGATTACCAAAAACACACAAAAGAGGTTGTCCTATGAGGCCAATTTTATCAATGGTAAATTCTCCGTTTCATGCATTAGCTAAATGGCTAGTTCGTTTACTTGAACCATTACGTAAACTACTAGGTAATCATTCGGTTGCCGATTCGTTTGAGTTTGTAAACAAAATTCAAGATATAAATGTTAAAAACAAAATTATGGTATCTTTAGATGTTACGTCTTTGTTTACAAATGTTCCAATTGATAAAACCATTGACATTATAGTCAAAGCGGTAGAATACGGTATATTACCATCGACGGTGCCAGGTCACACTCTACGCAAGCTTATCTCATTATGCACTAAAGACGTACGATTTCGTTTTAATGGAAGAATCTACAAACAGACTGATGGTGTCGCAATGGGAAGCCCCTTATCTCCAGTGTTGGCTGAGCTTTTTCTAGGGCACCTAGAAAATACATCATTTAAGAATGACATAAGTAAATGTGCTCAATATATACGGTACGTGGATGATATATTTCTTGTACTTAAGAACAGGTCGCAATCACGAACATTGCTTCAAAGTTTCAAAAAAAGCACATAAGAATATCGGCTTTACGTCAGAGTAAGAGAAAGATGACTGTCTGCCTTTCCTAGATGTACTATTAAAGAAAGAAACTAATGGTAAAGTAAACAGAACAATTTACCATAAACCAACATGGTCTGCACAGTATTTGCATTACAGCAGTTTTGTGCCATTTCAATATAAATTATCAACAGTTTGTGGTTGATTTTCAAGAATTGACAGGTTGGTGAGTCAAGATTCCAAATAAAATGAATATAATAAAGCAGTTAACGATTTAGTGTCTAATGGCTATCCCAGACAATTAATTTAATCAATTATTAAAAGGGGAATTAAACAGAAAAAGACATATTAAAAGTCTACCAAAACATCCCATTTAAGAGGGATGCAGTTTCCCGAATGGCGCAAAAGAAAGTTGAAGCAGCATTAACACGCACATTTAATGCAGCCAAACTACGAGTGTTATTTGGGGTAACACACTTGCCTTTACCAGCAATCAAAGAGAAATAGCCGTTAATGTCGATATCAAATATTATTTACCAATATACATGCGCAAGTTCTCGATCAAACTACGTAGTCCGATCGACCAGAAAATTAATTACTCGAATGAGAGAACATTGCAACTTGAACGCCTGTTTTAAATCAAATGGTGAATACACGTCTGCTATTGCGCAACACATCATCGAAACATCGCACGTATGTTCTCCAGACGTAGCATTCAAAGTAATTACTAAATGCAAAAATAAAAGGGAGCTAGCCACATACGAAGCCTTATGGATAAACAAATTGCAGCCGGATTTATGTAAGCAGAAGAAGCACGTACAAGCATTGAGCTTGAATTGGATGTGACGCACGCAATTTGATTTGTTTCTAATTTTCACACTCTCTTTGTTCACATATTTATATCTGGTTTTGCTTTCCAATTTATATATAAAGATATGTTCATTAGTAGATATTTGAGAAGACCATGCGAAAGAAAATTTTCTTATATCTGATAAAATTTCTTTTTGTTTTTGCACACAGGAAGGGTATAATGAAATATATATTAAAAATTATGTCATTGCCCGCTATACAAATTTACTGGAATTTCGCTGCTGAAATTATATACTAAAAGAACTATTATAATTGCAGCATTACTGTTGTTTAAACGCCCCGGCTGCAAGTGAATGCCCTAAGACGTTACAAAATAGTTAATTCTAGTTACTGTGTGCGGCTCTGATCAGGACCGGAATTGCGTTTTCCGGAAAATGCCGAGAAATTTAGGTGGTGTTGCCGTGTCTAGAAGTACTCCTAGACACTTGAGGCTGGCACTGGTTTACTGGCTGGTGTTCCTTCGTGTAGAGGCACCCTGATAATTTGGGTTTGTCGAAACCAGAGAGGAAAGCCGCTGTGCGAGGTCTCTGAATTGTCTTGTTGAAGATCTGCGGAAACACCGTGGTGGCTTCTATACGTAGATGTCCGATTAATAGATAATCGATCCGTATGACTTATGGTGCAGCAACAAGAAAATTGGCGTGGCTGAAATCAAATTGACTAGGTGACACAGTGTGACAGACGCAAGTCCAGAAATCAGCGTATCTAGAAAATCAAATAGAGACAACCACAGCAATCACGCGTAGCGCACCGGACCAAATGTCAATCGTGTGTGATGATGCATGGTAATCTCACCGTGTTATATAATTGTGCAGGCGTAGGCGCGCAAGCCATTGGTTAACATTACATTTAGGCAATATGTTGGCGAATGGATCTGAGCCGTTATAGATAGTTAAATTTTTTAACCAAAAATGGTGTATGAAATTCGTATCTCGTGTATTAATATGAGAATATCAAATGTGGGCAGTGACATAGAACGAAAGTGACGCACGGCAAATGCAACAAACATCGATTTACAAATAAATTCCAAATATATAGCCAAAATTGTTATTAGTTAAATTCTATGCAATGTAAGTTCCTATTTTGATGAGGTCGCTAGCTTGATAGGCCTGAAATGTATTTAATTTTTTAATACAGTAAAGACCCGTTGTTTTGCTAAAAGTTTATAACCTACCTACACAATTTTATGTAGGTTTTTAACCTTGAAAGTACTTAAGGATTTTATTCTGTTGAAGTAAAACATTATATGGGTCATGATACTAAGGTTGTGGCGGTTCTACATTAAAGCAGTTACGAAGTAGTACATTTCTGCGGCCTTGAATTTGTAGATGGACATAGACTGGACGTTTAATATGTCTTGGCTGCTCTGCTGATATGTTGCTAAAATGAGACAAGAACGAGTCTTTTCAGATTCTGCATTATTTGATGAAGGCAGTAAAAATGGGGGTTGAATATTCAGTCAAAATTTATTCCTTAGAAGAGCCGTGAAACGGAAGTGAGTATAGTTGCGCTTTCATAGGAACGCATATAAATAAGTAATGCAGCAAAGATCAACCAAATTATCATTATTATTTGCTTAATATATTAACACTGCCAATCTAATTTTATATTGGAGGAATTGTTGGGGAGCTTTACGTAAACAATTTGTTACAAAAGTGTGAATGTGTTGAAGGAAAACCATGAGTATGTACTAGTAATATTATTTCGGAATGTCATAAGGGGATATTCTTGAAAAGAAAAAAATCACTATTGATTTTTCTGCATAAACGGTGCTATTGTGTAATACCGCAGGTCACTGAGTAAACCTCTCTATCATAGTTAAACAATAACTGATACCCTTGACTCAAGTAAAATGATGATTGCCTACTTTTAAAAAATAGGCGTGAAGTTGTTTTTTGGAAAATGATTCAGCATGAAATGCGTGTGTTTATTGAATATGTTTCTCTGGGCATTTGGCAAAACAGAAACCCATTTTTAGCGTACTGCGTATAATTAAGTTCACAAGAAAAACCGTAATCTGATATAAAATTATGTTCAATCAATCTTATGCATTTTTGTTTGAAATTGAGATCTAAATAATGAAGGGTAAGTATAAATTTATTACTATTATTACTAAAATTATAATAATAATAATTATAATTATAATTATTTTTAAAAATTACAAAAAAGCCATTGTACCTACACCAGAACGCAACAAGGTTGCACCATCTGGTACTTCATATAATCAAATTTTTGGAATGGAAGGAGGATTAAGTTTGGTTAAACACACACAATATACAGAAAAGAGGAGGCTAATACGTTCTTGCGGAGTCAGACAAAAACGTGCACAAACACAGATTATTAAGCGGATTATAGACAAATACTTTAGGACCTTCTTTTGTTTATTAAGCTGGGGTTTAAGAGTGTTTTTTATAACAGCATCTGGTGTACATAATTATTTTGTCTTCGGTTAAAGGAAACATAAAACCATCCTGATTTTGAGTGTAATATTCATTAACAATGTGTTCCACTGTAGCGGAACTGTTCTCCTAGATGTCCTTTTTGTTTAGTGCTTCTGAATTCGGTAATTTAATAAAAGGTTAGTCCGGCCTACGTAACGCGTTGAGCAGCTATTATATTGGCATAAACAAGTGTTGTTGAACTATTTGATTGCAAACGGTTTATTCTTCATATATAAGATAATAAAGTGCATTGCTGTATAAACAAGCATAAATAGTGTATTAGACATGCAAAATTTTACGGCTTTTTATTATTTGAATAACAATTCAAGATAATGCAGCCGTTTCAATAGGCTTTTTGACATACATCTGCGTTTGTTTTGGTATTAGTTTATTGCTTTTTTTCATTGTTTATAAACCATGATTTCTCCAGCAAAACATTCAGAATACCCATTTTCCAATGAAAAATTTTAAATCACAATCACAATGAAACTCATCATAAAAATGTTCTAAATTCTGTAGGATAAATTGCATATAAAATTTCTCATTTGGAAAATGTGGCATCACTATTTTGAATGATTTATTGTCCAGTCCACATCAGATTACGATATAGTATCATTTTTAAAGTTTCAGCATTCTATCTCAATAGTAATATTGCAAAAAGAGACATTGCGTTTGAATCAGGGGTTTTCACTCGCAAGTAAGCTGAATGTGATTGTCAAAGTTTATTTAACATCTTTAAGCATGTTTTACATTTCGACATATCATTTATAATTATGATAGTTTCATATACATGCCTCAGATACGTATGGTATCATTTTTGCGTAAGTTTTCTAGTTTTGATGGATTCAGATTGAGAATTTACATATCATCTAAAAGACTTCCTAATAGATGGCCAATTTTCTCTCCACCGATTTGCGTTAAATTTTAACCATTTAAGGTGAATTGGACATTTTTATGGCACATATGTATAAGAATTTTTAGAGGAATTCTAGGCATGGAAAATGCTGGGTGGTAACTATAAATGAACTAAGATCGGAAATCGATGGTTTTATCAACAGGGCTGTTTGTAAATGAATTACATCGAACGAAATAATTTTTATTTGTGATTTACAAAGTCAAATACGTTCCAAATGGAAATTTTAACATCTGAGTTTGTATTGGTTTTAGAATTGCTTTAAGTTTTATCGCCAATTCTTCCTGTGTAGTGTATATCATTGTAATGATGGATCTTAATTACAGAAAACATAGATTTGGCAAGGCCTACGAAATAAAAAGAATATTTTTGTGAATTGCGAATAACTTTAATCGTAAAAGTTTTCTTAAGCTATTCTGTTCACCTTCGACAAATGCAAATAAGAAAATGTTAAGGTGATTATTAAAGAACACAATAGAATTTGAATAACTGCTTCTTGAAAATATGGAAAATTGAATCTCAGCTTTGTTCGGCATACTTTAGACATTATAAATAAATTATAATTGGAGAGCTAAAAACACCGTCGATTTTCTGAACTATCATCGATAGAAACCACGAATAACTCCCCATATCTGAAAGTCATCTTATAGTGCTCCTCAATATGTGTCCTTATGCTTTCCAAATCTATTGCGTTGGTCAATGCCTAACGAAGGTCCATTAGAAAGTCTACAGGCTGATGTGTACATTTTCTATCATAAACATTAAAACTACAATCATTAAAAACTAATACCATACATAACTTGGGTTATTTTATAGGAGACGTTTGCGAGATTTATCATTCCCTACATTAGTTTGGTAGCGGCTTTGGAGATCTGTGCACATGATCAATCCCCGGCTTTTACCCGATGTGTGATGAGAGAAGACTGATATGAAGGATCACACATGTATTGTAAATGGTTTCGCATATGAAATCATAAGTAGTCCAAATTGACCGTGCTCTAGACGGCATTAAAATTAAATTTTCACAAATGTATGTCTTAAACACCAGTCACAGTAAACTAAATTGTCCGTACACTAGACGGCAAAAGTTAAAACAGTATTCACCAAGATGAATGTTGCATGCAAAAGTCACAGTTAAACAAAATTGTCCATGCACTAGACGGTGGTAAAATGAACGCTATTTACAAATTTGCATTTCTGAATTGAAATGAATATATGCAACCGATTGAAAATACATGATGATATGAACATAGGCACTGTTAAAAGTTGTCACTGAAATGAATTGATGAAATTCGTGTAAAGACTTCAATGACAAAGATTCACAAATAATTAGTTCACTCTTTGCTATGTTTTTAACTTATGTCACTATAATAATCCATTATTCTCTGAAATTCGGATAGGCATAGTTAAATGTGAACAGTTAATCCTTCGCGTAAACTTTGAATAATCCAACTGAACGAAATAAATCCACTGTGACACAATAATCCACCGCGTGTTCCATGCGTATCGCGCGCGGTTCTGTATCTTTAATAAACAACCCTATTAATTACAAATAAAATTGCAGTTCAAGAAATCTCAATTAAAATTGCTTGAAACTAACAGAGATTTATTCTAAAATCACAGTTAAGAGAAATATTGTGTAAGAACAGAGTTAGATTATTTGACCTTAAAGAGCACCATATTTGTCAAAATCGAACATCGTTGGGTTGTAACGCGGAGCCGCGTGTTACAATTTAGTGAAAACTTTATAACCATTAATGAGGATACTGAAATATTTAAATACTTTAAAATGTTAAAAAATTGGTTTTTTGTCACATTCAGTTTACTTGTATGCATGCAAACACTTTCCTTGGTAATACAATTTAACAATCATTGATCGCGCGGGTGGTGGAAATAATTATTTAAATCAAGTTTGCGAGCTTGAAGTAAGTCCTAATCCCATGGTATTTATTTTTATTAAACCACGAAATAGAAGCATAAAATAAAATTATATCAAAAGCAGAAATAGATTGGACAATATATCCATTATCATAGCGCTGTTCAAATTTCCCAAAAGGAAAAAGGATGCGTAATTTATGCTACAGATGAATATTATTGTAAAAAACCGGCGGTTCGAAGTATGCTTTATTAGAAAACGGGTATCCATAAAAATTAGTTGAATAAAACATAGGCTATGACCTGAAAGAAATGGAGCTACAAAAAAATAAGCGATAAATTTCAGTAAACTTTTTAAAATGGATGCATCATCCAAAATATTTATTCATAAAATAAAAAAATCAGTGACTTCTCGTTTGTCTTATACACAATTTATGTAAAATATTGATGATTAATATCAATTTGTAGAATACGATCCCTGCAATCCATCAGAATAACATTGTTTATTTAAACAAATTTTTAATAAATTTGCAACACAATATTAACGTCTGTTTAGCCAATGACCAATGAAGCGAATTTAAGAGCACTTTAAACAGAACACAGGTGGCACGGCGAAGAATTTTCTGCAATTTTTGAGCACATTGTTTGTAAGATTAACACTCTAAATCATGTTGATTTTCAGGTTTTCCTCAGAGCAAAATTCCGAAAAGAATTACGTAAGCAGAAGCTGTTCTACGCAGAATTCTTAATCCGCAGTTAATAAATCAAAAGAAGTTCATAAATGATTTAGCTATGAACTACGAAATTGTTTGTCAGTGTGCACGCGTCAATGCGTGATCAGCGTGTTTGTTTTCTGCTTTCTGATTGCTGTTGTATATTGTATGGGATTAATCCTAATCTGTCCTCGTTGCTTTACAAAATCTTGACTATATGAAGTACCAGATGCTGTTGTCGATTTGAGTTCTGGCGAAAATCGATTGGCTTTTTAAAACAACATGTTATATACCTGCTTTAAAATAAATCACGTTTGGAAACATAGATTTATGTATAAATTCAACTGATAAAGCTATTATAAACCTAAATATCCCATAATTGCCTTGGTGAGAAATGAATTTATTTGTGTCGAAGATTTAATCAAGGGACCGGTAGGTAAAACAGGTTTATGGGATTACACACCCGTAATGTAGACTTTAAATATCTTTCCGGGAGCCTGCAGATATACTTAGTTGTTCACGATTATCAGATCTCTGTTTATTAGTGTTGATGTAATGTTATGCTGATAGCTGAGATAGAGAAAGGTTTGTTTTGTTGAAATGTAAATTGCTGACAGGAAAAGCTGAAAATGATTAAAACGAGAAATCTGGTGTTGAAAGCGTATTTGCATTTATGCTTTTGCCAAAATCAATAAATTTGAAAAAATGGTATTTGCTAAGACGAGAAAGCTGTCGTCCTACTCTAGCAGAGAAATTTGCAAACTTTAGACAGTATTTTCGAGGTACACCAAAATGAAAGTTCATGATCTGTGAAAAATGGATCTCCTGCTGTCTACAAAGCTGACAAACCGAAGCATTGCGCACGAATAGCAAGAAGCTTCGAAATACATTTAATGTATTTCTTTTCCGTCGATTTTAAAATAGTCAATAAAATCATAAAGATTTAAAAAAATCCTGACCTCTTGTATTTCCGTGATGTAAATTGCAAATTATAAAGCGTAGGTATTGAGTAAAATGAGCTTTCAAAATCATGGTGTTTTATCATAAGGGCATTTGCTAACGAGTTGATTTTCCGATGAAGCAGTGTCTCACCACCATACAATCAAGAAAATGCGGTTATATGATAAGTGATACTATGGACGGTTCCATAATACTTCCATCCGGTGGGCTCGTGAAATAATCTCGCGATGCCTGAAGATAACCATGATCGAACGGTTTTCTCTATGAGCAATTCGTGTACCGCTGGTATTGATAAGGCTGAATTTAATATAAACACGTAACACTGATTTGCTGAGATCAACAATTACTGCTGTTCTCTTGTAAGAGGTTTTGTGTTTATTTTAAGAGGTTTTGCGGGGTAGCCATCTACTTAGTGATGCTATACCATTCCTACATATGCCTGGTAGTTGCTGTTAAAATCTTTGCTTATGATTTGTCCTCGACCTTTTTCCGATGGGTGATGTGAGAAGGCTAAGTCGAATCATTATACATTTATTGAACACAATGTTGCAAAGCAAATTAAAATTCACTGTTAATCCAAATGGGTCGGGCTCTAGACGGCAAAAAAATAATATATTGTCAACACAAATTATTGTCTCGTATAAAAGTAGTCACAATGAACACAATAAATAAATCCAGAATGTCTTGGCTGAATTGTTGATAATTTTATGTAAATCTTTGAAGAAGAAAAGAAAATATAAATCCAGAATGCCTTAGAAGAGTTGTTGATACACATAAAATGCATAAATCCTGGCTTTAATCGTTATGTCACATAAATCTACTGCATGTTACCAGCGTATTGCGCCTGGGTGTCTATTATTATTAAACAAAACCCTTTCAATTATAATTTAATTTGCAGTTCAATAAATCTCAATTAAAACTTCTTGAAACTAACAGTGATTGTTCCTAAAATCACAGTTAAAAGAAATATTGTTTAAAACCAGAATTAGCATATGTGACCCTACGAAAAACTATATTTGTCGAAATTGGGCTTCGTTGGGTTGTAACGCGGAGCCGCCAGTTACAATCTAAGCATGTATTGTTACACTGAACGATATGTTATTATCATAAGTCTATGTTTGGGTTCGCACGGAGAGTTATTTAACTTCTGATCTGTCTGCTCAACAATTATACAATATTTATAAATACATTTATGCCTAATATGTTTTACAATACTTTATTTACGAAGAAGATGTGAGGGATTTAATAACGTTAACGTAAACTAAAAGTGGGTTAGTGACAATCGTATGTGGAAAAACACACATAAGTGGCTGTTTCTAGCAAACCGCTAAACGGAATTTGAGTAACAGAATTGCTTATGCGAACTAATACATTTGAACTAGTTTTTACAATTAGTTCAATCCAAGATATCAAATCCATAGGACGTAAATGTTTTTGAATTTATGCGTTTGGTCAGATCAGCAGATGCATTATTCATTCGTTTTCTTTTAGCATTTAAATCATTCATCCTCGTGTGCCTTATATCTCGGACGGGAGAAATCGAATTGAATAGCGTCAATGTGTCTCAATTATTTCCGTTGAATATGGATCTAAAGATAATGCGCAGATAGTCCGATTTTGGATTATCGGGACCCTGCATTTCTAGAGCAAACAATTATACTGTTTCTCTGATGTTGCTTATGGCAAAATGTTTGGGAAAAATGACATATTTTCAGTAGTCTTCCAAACAGCGCTGAATATTTTGACAAGCATAGAAGTAACATCGGTCGTTAAATCATCATAATTTTAAGCAATCGTTGTTATCCGCGTTAGTCAGCTTGGTGTTAGTAAATAAATATTCCTTAGATTGTATTCTTTCATTAAATGGGGCGACTTGTAGACAAGCGAAGTCCTACCACCTTTTGTTAAAAACTCAAGAAATTATTTTAAAAAGTCTGAAGGTAAGTGATGTGAGATATCAAACGATAAACGGAGGGAACCATTTTGCTTTAAAAAGTTTACATTTAACATTAATTTTATTAAAGTGTCGTTAGGAATACATGATTTACGATTATCCTATAGGTTAAACAGTTAAATACTGCTTGTGGCGGAGAAGTAATATATATATATGCAAGTATGTTTTAGGTGTTGCGAACCTAGTAACAAATTAGTTCAGTAGTGACCAGAAGGATAAACCAATGACAGCATTATCTGAATGTATAATCTCGTGCACATTCGTACGTGCTTACTGGCGTCTCATCAGTAGGAGCCGGTATTATGCCCTTTAACCACTATATATTTGGAGGAGAAATGTGGGATAATAGGACGATACAATCTCCTAGACTAATGCGTAGACCTGCAGTAGAGTAGCTAACATCGTATAGTCTCGACAATGCGACTTCAACGCTAACTCACTCTATATAATATATATATATATATATATATATATATATATATATATATATATATATATATATGTATCTATATATATATATATATATATATATATATACCAAGTCTGTAAAGATACTAACACTATGACTATTGTGTTAGTAACCGATATCAACGACCTCTAGAACAAAAAAGGTACATGCTAATAACACTACGGTTTCGAAGTCGGTACATGGTACTAAAATTATGGATATCAATGTATGCTTTAGTACACCGAAATTGAGAATTACAACTATTTATGAACACCTGCTACTCCAGTAAATTCATACACTCTGGCCTGATCGATATCAGTTATCACATTTCACGGTAAGCATGACATCATTAAATTCCATATATAACAGTTAAACAGTTGAACATTTGTCTAGGTGATTGAACCAACTTGGGAACCATAGTGTTAGTACCATGTACCTTTTCGGTACTATAATGTTGGTATCGGTTACTAACACAACTGTCATAGTGTTAGTATCCTTTACAGACTCGGTATATATATTATAAAGAGTGAATTAGCGTTGAAGTCGCATTGTCAAGATTATACGATGTTAGCTACTCTACTTCAGGTTTACACATTCGTCTAGGAGATTGTATCGTCCTATTATCCAACATTCCTCACCCAAATATATATTGGTTAAAGGGCGTAATACCGGCTCCTACTGATGAGT
The DNA here is from genome assembly GCA_029291075.1 of Eudiplozoon nipponicum. NCBI lineage: Eukaryota > Metazoa > Platyhelminthes > Monogenea > Mazocraeidea > Diplozoidae > Eudiplozoon > Eudiplozoon nipponicum. Next base: position 22,677 of record JAQBSW010007180.1, read on the forward strand.
CGCCAGTAAGCACGAAACGAATGTGCATGAGATTATACTTTCTATTCGTGCTGTCTTTGGTTTATCCTTCTGGTCACTACTGAACTAATTTGTTACTAGGTTCGCAACCCCTAATACATATTTGTATCCTATAGGTCACAAAGCTGAATTATATGTCTTTCGGTCTGTGCAATACAAATTAAGTTCCAAAAGTATTCCTCCACTTCAAAAATAATTTCATTACTTGTATTATCTATTACTAGTATCAGTTTTATGTTATCCCTTAATTTACTTTATTCATTTTATAAATTTACATCATAAACTAATGTTGTACTTAAACTTATAAAATGCAATCTTTTCTGATCTTTGCTAGAAAACAAATATTATTCTCCTAATTTTTTATCAATTATTTCATATTTCTTCTTTAATTATTTATAAATAAACTATATTTTAAGATATTATCTTGTTTAATTTTTAATTAAGATAATATTCAATCCATCATTTTAGGCATATTATCTGTAAAAGAAGAGATATTAAATAAAATGTGCCGTAATGTAGACAAAGAAGATAAAATTCATTAGGGTTCATAATATATATCAGGTATAACAATACCCATAAATTAAGTTTCCGAAAAGATCCCAGGTACTTTTGGAATCAGCAACCTAGTTGCTGTAATGATGAACCAATTCCGAATCAACATAAAAAATCTAAATATTCTAAACCTCTAGTTGCTTCATATATAATTTTAATAATTTAGAGATTAAAGTAAATGTTGGTATTTAAACACGGATAACCGAATAAGTATTTTATGTTTTCATGACTTTCTCCATAAATTGTTAGAAATTATTCCTTTAAAAATAATAATGGTTTAAGTCAGTGTAGGTGACTTAAATGCCTAACTAGAATTTCAATTTGGTTTGTCAGAAATGAGGAGATAGATATTTACTTCGACTAATATAGAATAACAAATTATTGATAAAATTAAAGCAACGAGGCTGATTAAAATGATCATTGTTAAAAACTAAATATTTGATTAAATTGAAGAAAAGTCTTTGTTAAATCTTTTCTAGAACTCTTTTGTTAAATTCTGCTTGAATTCAATTATATTGTCTTTTGTCTAACATGCATTAGCTTTTATTTTAACCTGTCGTGACCATCTTGTAAACTTTGCACCAGTTATAATTTTGATTTTATAAACAATATACTATCACTAAAACGGGGTTATTTTTTGTTTCGAGTATTTTGAGACTGTCAGGAAGAGATAATGTAATTTTTCTATTTGGCCTGTGAAATCCGGGTTTACATCAAATGATCCATATGCAATGTTGTGTAGAAAATGCTTAATATTATTGTCCACATTTTGTTAAATAAATATAATTGTGCTTAACATCGAGGAAAATCTTATATTTGAGGAAATATTTCGCATCACTGGAATTGTCGCAGGTATGAACCTGATAGACTTGGAGGAAAAAGCTAGCCTACTAAACTCCAGCTTGTACCTTACTCAACATAACCTAGACTCCTACAAGCACAATAAAACTTTTACGAATTTGGTATGTTTTCAGCTGACATTAAATGATAATAAAAGATCCTCTTAACGTAGAGGCCCCAAACCTATTAATTAACGAGAACCCCATAGATGCCAAGTCGGATTCAGTCTTAATAAGCCTATATGAGTCTGAAAAATTAATTTTCTCCTCCGAATCTTTTACGTTCATGCCTACAATATCTAGAGTTAAATTGTAGGGGACTTTTGCGGGATTAATTATGTAAACGCCCCGGCTTCAAGTAAATCCCGTACGACGTTACAAATTCAGTTAAGGTGCTCTGAATAGAGATTTGTTACTGATAGGGGGGACCTTAAGAGGGCCAGGTTATGCAAAGTTGAATGTCTTACACACAAGCCACAGTTAAACAAAATTGTCTGTGCTCTAGACGGTAGCAAAATGAACGCTGTTTACAAAGTTGAATGTCTTACACAAAAGCAATTATTCTTTCACACATTTCTGAATTGAAATGAATATATGTAACCGATTGAAAATACATGATGATATGAATATAGTCACTGGTAAATGTCGTCACTGATGATAAATGGATTAAAATCGTATACAAACTTCAATGAAAAAAATTCACAAATAATTAGTTCCCTGTTTGCTATGGTTTTAACTTATGTAATTATAATAATCCATTGTACTTTGAAATTCGGATAGGTATAGTTAAATACGAACAGTAAATCCCTTGCATAAACTGTGAATAATCCAACTGAAGGAAATAAATTCGTTGTGACACTATAATCCACCGCATGTTCCATGCGTATTGCGCGCGGTTGTGTATATTTAATAAACAACCCTATCAATTATAAATAAAATTGCAGTTCAAGAAATCTCGATTAAAACTATTTGAAACTAACAGAGATTGTTTCTAAAATCACATTTAAGAGAAATATAATGTAAGAACCGAGTTAGATTATTTGACCTTAAAGAGCACCATATTTAAGTTTGTATTAGCTTTTGCGAACCTAGTAACAAATTAGTTCAGTTGTGACCAGAAGGATAAACCAAAGGCAGCATGAACGGAAAGTATAATCTCATGCACATTCGTTTCGTGCTTACTGGCGACTCATCAGTAGGAGCACCATATTTGTCAAAATTGAACACCCTTGGGTTGTAACACGGAGCCGCGTGTTACATACATCCCCCGACAATGAAAATTAGTACACAATGAAGGGGGCTAACCTTACAGGAGGTGTTATTGCTCTGCTATACCGTGTAACGACTGATTTTGGCTCTGTCAACACTGATTTTGGTTCCTCTATACCTCGCGGAGTCGTGACGGTTTTAGTTGGCTCGGTTGTTGATGAGATGTCGGGCGTCAGTCTATTGTCAGCAAGACTGTCTGGAGGTGGAGTTATCGTTTCTTCACCGCCTGATAGGTCAACATCGCGGAACAGCGGGTCATTTGGATCAACGTCGGCCGGAGATAGTCTGTGTTTGGAGACAGCTTCAGCTTTGCCATTAATCTCCAAAATGATGTAATTCTGACGTCGATCTAGCACAAAATAAGGACCGCGCTTCGGTTTGGCTAGAATCCTGTTTTCCATATCGTTGTTGACGAAGAACCATTTGCAGCTTTCAAAATCTTTGCGTTTATAAATTGGACCATGTTGCTGACGTGTATGACAGATCGGCCGATTCTGAGCGTTATATTGTAGAAAACTGCGAAGTGGAAACAGAAATGCCGGATCGTTCATCGTTATTGCAGTTTCAGAGCGTGATCGGACTAGTTCGCCAGGCAGCCGTAGACATTCGCCAAATACCATTTCAGCGGAACTACATTTGATCGGCTCACGAGGTCTTGTACGCATTGATAGGAGTACTTTTGGTAAAGCCGCAAGCCAATTTTCTTCTGGGCTAGCCTTGAGCGCCGCTTTCAGTTCTCGGTGTGGACTTTCGACGAAACCATTTGCTCTCGGATTGCAAGCCGCGGTCACGGAGTGTTTAACAGCATAATATTGCAGTAGGGCTGCGAACTCTTCGCCGAAGAACTGTGTGCCGCGATCGGTTGTCACTTCAGCTAGAGCACCAAACTGAGCGAACCAATTGAGCTCTAAAGCATAACTGACAGTTTCTTGCTTCATATCTGGCAGTGGTATGGCCTCATACCATCGAGTGGTGCGATCCCGTATTGACAGTAAATATCGCATATTGTTCACGTTAGGTAAGGTTACCAGATCAACGTGTATGTTCGTAAACCGGACTTTGGGCACTTAAATGACTTGGAGCGCCGTTTTGGTGTGTCTCGTCACTTTGCATTTCTGACATTCTAAACATTGTTTTGACCACTTCTTGACATCTCGCCGCATGCCAGGCCAAAAATACTTTCTGGATAGAATTTCCATTGATGCTTCACCAGATGGGTAGCTCATTCAATGATAGACTTCGAAGACCTTGTGACGGAGTTTTTCAGAAATAAACGGCCGAGGACCCAGGCCAGTTATTTCACACTGTAGCAGATTTCCATCGTAATCAAGTGTTTTCAGTCGATTGACATCAAATGTCCGAAGTGATGGATCATCTTGCTGAGCTGCTTGCAATTCCTGAGTGCTTATAGGTGAAGGGCACAAAGATCTGCGGGACGGCTTAGGGAGTCTGCGACCACATTTTCTGATCCTTTGACATGAGTGACTTCATATTTATACTCGTGTATTCGTGTAAGTTGTGAGTTGACACGTCATGACTATAAATACTCTTTCATTCTTCTCAGCATCGGAAGTAGGGGAAGATGGTCTGTGTAGATCTTGAACTTTCGGCCATCAAGATAGTTGTGAAAGTGTAGGATCGACCGGTAGATTGCGAGTAATTCTTTTCCTAATGTATCATATCGCGTCTCGCGAGATTGTAGTTTTTGCGAATAGAAAGCGATAGGTTGGTGTAAGAAATTGATGGACTATTGAAGTACTGTGCCAATGGAAACGTCGGATGCGTCAATTATCATTTCAAAAGGTTGAGACTAATCAGGGGAATGTAGCATGGTCTCTTTGCATAAGGCCCTTTTGGCATCCTCGTAAGCCTGCATGTCGTCCACGTTGAGCTGAATCGGTTGAGATTTCTTGACAAAACGGCTTTCTGGCACGAGATATTTGTGAAGAGGTGCCAGAATCTTGGCAAGGCAGGGTACAAATCGAGAATAGTAGTTCATCTTGCCCAAAAATCGTCGTAATGCCCGAACGGTGGTTGGAGGCTGTAGATCTTGAATAGCACGAACCTTAGTAGGTATAGATGTCATGCCTTCTACGGAAATTTGATGACCGAGGAATTCAATTGATTTCTGTGCAAAGACGCATTTGTTGCCATGAAGTCGGAGGCCATAGTCTGCTAGACGTGTGAGCAGGATCTCAATATTTTGTGTATGTTTGGTCATTGAGTTGGAGAATACCACGATGTCGACTAGATATGGAATTACAAAGGGTAGACCATCTAGTATTTCGTCCATAACGCGTTGGAATGTTCGCGAGGCATTCTTGAGACCGAAAGGTATATAGTGATATTCGTGCGTACCACCTCCGGTGAATCTGAGTGCAGTATATGATACTGAGTCTTTGCCCATCGATACTTGATAGTAGGCTTTCACTAGGTCAAGTTTTGAATACACAGCATGACTGATAGCAGATCTGAGTAGGTCAGCTAGATTTGGCAGGATATACGAATCAGACTGTGTGCAAGAATTGAGAATACTATAATCCCCGCACACCCTGAATGTTTCTGGTTTACTCTTTGGTACTACAACCACAGGCGACGCAAAAGATGAGCTGGATCGTGTACAGATGCCTTGTTGACGTTGCATGGCGAATTCTTGCTCGGCGGCCTTATGTTTGTGTGGTGCCAATTGACGTGCTCGCGGAGAATGATGAAGTGTTTTCGACAAGATGATACGATTGGCTCTGATGGCACGCTTCCTCTTGAGATCGGGCATGAAGGAGATAGATTTGGAAATTTCTTCATGACGTTTCAGAACATCGTCCAGTTGCGGTACATGAGGAACTGGAGGAATTAGCTGTATAGATGAGACTGCTTCGGCGCGAGTCGTATGTTTTAGCGCTGATGTAAGCAACTGATTGTCTGCTGTGCGTATCTCTCGTGTTCTTGGACGAATGGTCAGGTCGAAGTGTTCAAGAAAATAACGTCCAATGACGTTTCTTGTCGTGTTGGCGATGATGAAAGGATAATTGAAACATCTTTTTGAGTTGGAGAACGAGATTGTGTGTACTCGTACCCCAAACGTCGCTATGTTGGAGCCATTGGCGCAGGTCAGACTGCTGGTGTCGACTGGGTGGGTGGGTTCGAGATAATTGTGGCGTAGTAAGCTTACATCTGATCCAGTGTCTATGAGAAATAATTCGCCAGAGGTTGCGTCACGGATGAGAAAAGATGTTGATAGTGGCAACTGACGATGAGACTGGTTGCTGGCATTTCGGCCATCAGACGTGGAGCAGCCAACGATCTTGGGGTGTTCAGCCTCTAATGCCGCAGAGGAGGCTGACCCCAGCAGTTTTCCGAACCTTCCGTGGGCGAATCCTCCTGAGTTGTTGAGGGTGACCGCGCCCACTTGAACGTCGCGTCTGTGCGCGGGAATGTGCATCCGTTTCTGAGGCAATAACGTGTTGAGTGGCCATAGCTGCGGTGATTCGGACACCACTCCGCTAGTAACTGTGGAACTGTAGCCCTGTCTCTCGAAGTCGACCTCCTGGCGCTATTCCGGGACGGTGGTCGACGCTGGTCACGCCTGATCTGGTCGCGCCTATTATGGACGGCATCGACTGAGGCCAAATTTGGCATGACGGTGAGGTTCTTAAGCAGACTGATGAGGCGTTCATTCGTGACATTTGTTCCGGCTGATGATGCGGTGGATTATGATTCGGACAGTCTTGAGGTGATGTGGCCTTTCTCTGGGGCAGGTGAGCTGTAGTGGAGTTTCTTCCACCACTTGTCTAGTCGTGCCGGCAGAACGTTGTCTTGTACTCCGAGGGATTCGCGCAGGAACGTGGCCACCTCTTGTAGTGCCGGCGGGAGCTTCTGTATGAAAAGTCGCATTACGATTTCCTTGGGCAGGTTGAATTCCGAGGCTTTTTGCTCCATCTTCCTAAAAAACTCAGAAGGCGTGCGGCTATCTATGGATATCTGGCTCATTAATTCTGTAAGACTGTCTTCTCGATCTGGTGTCAAACGCTGCTTGACGGTGCGCTGCAGGCTCTGCCATGGCTGCGCACATGTGCCCTCAGTGTATTGATGCAGTATATCTTTGAGTTCGCGTCTGAAAGATATTGGGATCGTCTCACAAGCCCTCAAAACTATTGAGCCCTCGTCTGTTATATTGGACACCTTGGCCAATAAAGTGACATCGTCGACCCACGCGTCAAGGTAGTCTGGATCAAATTGACATATTTTATACTGTGTCCATGTGTTGGTATGGCCTGTTGCTGGGCTCTCCACCGGCTTCCTGCATTTCCTGAACTGGACCTCATCTTATGCGTATGAGTGTTGTCGAGAATATATGGCAGTGTGACATCGTCCTCACCCATAATCGTGCGGATGTCTTCGAGCATTGTAATCCACAGAGGGTGTTTTCCTGTGATATGTGTCTTAGAATTTACTTTCTTTCGTGGCATTCATCCAAAGTGCTTGAATTTCTCAAAATCTAGATGTTTATTAATTCTTTGCTGGCTGTGAGTTCGACGTACCGGGACACCATTTATGTAGGGGACTTTTGCGGGATTAATTTCTCCCTACATTTGATTGGTAATGGCTGTGGAGATCCATGCACATGATCAATCCCCGGCTTTTTCCCCGATGGGTGATGTGATAAGACAAATAAGAATGATCACAAATGTATTGTACATAACGTAAATAGTCCAGATTGACCGTGCTCTAGACATCAATAAAATTAAATTTTAACACAAATGAATGCCTTAAACACCAGTCACAGTCAAACTATGTTGTCCGTATTCTAGACAGCAAAAAGACTGAATATTATTCATAAAGTTGAATGTCTTATGCACAAGTCACAGTTAAACAAAATTGTCCGTGCTCTAGACGGCAGCAAAATGAAATTTGTTTACAAAGTTGAATGTCTTACACACAAGCAATTATTCTTTCACAAATGTCTGAATTGAAGTGAATAGATGTAACCGATTGAAAATACATGATAATATGAATATAGTCACTGGAAAAAGTTGTCACTGATGATAAATGGATTAAAATCGTATAAAAACTTCATTGAAAAAAATTCACAAATAATTAGTTCACTGTTTGCTATGGTTTTAACTTATGTAATTATAATAATCCATTGTACTCTGAAATTCGGACAGGCATAGTTAAATGCGAACAGTAAATCACTTGCATAAACTGCGAATAATCCAACTAAGCGAAATAAATCCGCTGTGACACTATAATCCACCGCATGTTCCATGCGTATTGCGCGCGGGTCAGTATATTTCATAAATAAACCTATTAATTACAAATAAAATTGCAGTTCAAGAAATCTCAATTAAAACTGCTTGAAACTAACAGAGATTGTTTCTAAAACTATTGTGTACGAACCGAGTTAGATTATTTGACCTTAAAGAGCACCATAGTTGTCAAAATCGAACATCGTTGGGTTGTAACGCGGAGCCGCGTGTTACAACACGACTAATTCCATTCGCGCTATCAACTATTGTTTAATTGTATCGTCTATATATGTGTGTGGTGAAAGCTTCTATATCCGTGACTGCATATAAATTTTGCAACCAATATTTCTATTCACGTACAATGTATGCAAAACTACTAGATGTGAGAGCCGCATATCTAATTTTGCTTTCAATATATATGCAATGCCATTTGATCCTCGCTAGTCAATTCTTTCCAAAGGCACTCGATGATGATGATCATGGAAGGTCGAAACGCGTCAGTGCGTTGCAACTGTCGGTAGTTTTAGTTATGTTGTTCGACGACTGGTTAAATACAATGGTGTAACACGCGGCTCCGTGTTACAACCCAACGAAGGTCAATTTTTACAAAAGCTGTGCTCTTTAAGGTCAAATATTCTAACTCTGTCCTTAAACAATATTTCTCTTAGCTGTGATTTTAGGAACAATCCTTTCTAGTCTCAAGCAGTTTTAATCGATATTTCTTGAGCTGCAATTTTATTTGTAATTAATAGTGTTTTAATAAATAGACAGAACCGCGCGCGATCCGAGAGGATCACGCGGTGGACTATTGTATTAGTGAATTTATCGGATTATTCGTTACTATGAAAATGATTGATTGTTTACTATAAAAACATTTGTGAGTTGTTTGTCATTTAAATCTTTAAACGGTTTACACAAAACATTTTACTTTATGAACATAAATAATAAAAAAAAAAAAAAAAAAAAAAAAAAAAAAAAAAAAAAAAAAAAAAAAAAAAAAAAAAAAAAAAAAAAAAAAAAAAAAAAAAAAAAAAAAAAAAAAAAAAGGCTCACCACCGGGCATCCTGCATTTCCTGAACTGGATCCCATCTTATGCGTATGAGTGTTGTCAAGAATATATGGCAGTGTAACATCGTCCTCACCCATAATCGTGCGGATGTCTTCGAGCATTGTAATCCACAGAGGGTGTTTTCCTGTGATATGTGTCTTAGAATTTACTTTCTTTCGTGGCATTCATCCAAAGTGCTTGAATTTCTCAAAATCTAGATGTTTATTAATTCTTTGCTGGCTGTGAGTTCGACGTACCGGGACACCATTTATGTAGGGGACTTTTGCGGGATTAATTTCTCCCTACATTTGATTGGTAATGGCTGTGGAGATCCATGCACATGATCAATCCCCGGCTTTTTCCCCGATGGGTGATGTGATAAGACAAATAAGAATGATCACAAATGTATTGTACATAACGTAAATAGTCCAGATTGACCGTGCTCTAGACATCAATAAAATTAAATTTTAACACAAATGAATGCCTTAAACACCAGTCACAGTCAAACTATGTTGTCCGTATTCTAGACAGCAAAAAGACTGAATATTATTCATAAAGTTGAATGTCTTATGCACAAGTCACAGTTAAACAAAATTGTCCGTGCTCTAGACGGCAGCAAAATGAACGCTGTTTACAAAGTTGAATGTCTTACACACAAGTCACAGTTAAACAAAATTGTCCGTGCTCTAGACGGCAGCAAAATGAACGCTGTTTACAAAGTTGAATGTCTTACACACAAGCAATTATTCTTTCACAAATGTCTGAATTGAAGTGAATAGATGTAACCGATTGAAAATACATGATAATATGAATATAGTCACTGGAAAAAGTTGTCACTGATGATAAATGGATTAAAATCGTATAAAAACTTCATTGAAAAAAATTCACAAATAATTAGTTCACTGTTTGCTATGGTTTTAACTTATGTAATTATAATAATCCATTGTACCCCCTGAAATCATTAGTATAGATAAATGCGAATTGTGCAACCTTTGCATCAACCATGAATAATCCAACTAAAGGAAATAACTACAGAACCCATATCCAATGCATTTCATGTATTGGTGCGCGGTGTATATTTAATAAAAAATGTTCCTATTAATTACAAATAAAATTGTAGTTCAAGAAATCTCAATTAAAATTGCTTGAAACTAATAGAGATTGTTTCCAAAATCACAGTTAAGAGAAATATTGTGTAAGAACTGAGTTAGATTATTTGACCTTAAAGAGCCCCATATTTGTCAAAATCGAACATCGTTTGGTTGTAACGCGGAGCCGCGTGTAACATCTTAATTTATAAATGTGCAAATACGATTTTAAATAAAATTGGCACCGAACTTTAGCCTCCATGTTAATCACACATAAGTATATATTTGAGAATAGAATAGAATATCTTTATTTGGATTCAAACCACACATGTTCCATCAAATAATAAAATTGGAAAATGTACAATATATAAAAAAAGATATTACATCACATTAAATTGTGCAATTAGTCTCATGTAGATAAGTGTATCTCACTAGTTGTACTGTACGGTATATCAATATCAGAAAGTTCGGCTGTAAAGAATAATAGATACATCATCAAAATAGGAAAAAGTAAGGTATAATTCGATTGTAACATTATGCAAAAAAATTGAGAACTATGACTAGAAATAGATTGTATGTATTGTTAACTAACATGATGATATAATGCATAACATTTCAATTTTAATAATACAAAACTTAGAAATAAAAATCTCAAGAAAATCTGTTTCCGATAACAATTATCCTTGTCTTTTATTCAACCATGAGAAAGTATTATCATAATCAAAATAAAAAATATCAGCAGTATTGCAGACTTTTTCAAGTTCAGTAGATAAAATTTTAAAAGACATCTTAGATGGAGGCATTTCTCTAAGCCCCTTCGGCAATTTGTTATAAATTTTGTAGATTTTCGAGAAAGAGAATAACTTGCTCGCTACATTCCCCACCAAAGGAGGAGATATTACCAAATGTCCAGATCTAGTTCCAACTTCATGACTCTTTCTTATTGGAGTCATATAGGCAACAGTCCACTGGTTCAAATGGAAAACTTTTATACAATAACACATCCTCCGAAACCACAAAGATTGCAATGATACAAACTGTAATCTAGAGGCGTATATAGTGCAAGAAATAGGACTAATATGTTTCACAACTTTTCTTTGTACAGATTCTATCTTATTAGACAAACCCTTTTTTAATGGATTCCAAGTAGCGACAGCATATTCTAGTACCGGTCTAATCCATATTATATACATTTTAAGTTTTATGTCATTCGATAAGATATTTTGATTTATTAGTGCCCATCTTTTCTTGGCACTGCCTACTATACTTTCAATATGTCTCTCAACAGAAGCTGTACATTGAATAGTTATGCCTAAATCCTTTATTTCTTGCATAAGTTTAATCTCAAATACATCATTAATCACAGCATCATGAAAATAAACATAATGAAAGTTTGTTCTGTTACCTATTTTTAAAGCTCTCCTCTTATTATTGTTTATTCTCAGCCCTAGTGTAATCAAATATCTACTCAAATCATACAAATCTAATGTCACATTATTTTTGGAGAATTCGACATTTTTTGGATCAATTGGAAAGATTATTTTTAAATCATCAGCGAATTTGCAAAGTCGACCGTTAGGAATCTTAGTTTCCAAATGTGCAAATACGATTTTAAATAAAATTGGTCCTAAACTTGATCCCTGTGGAACTCCACTTGTTACTCGTTTCGATTTTGATATCAAATCGTTTACTTGAATACTCATGCTTTAATTTTATAAATAGTTTTTATGTAATCTAAAAATATTCGGATCAATATTCAACAAACTAATCGCATTCAAAATAGCATCAAAATATATAGAGTCAAAAGCTTTTGAGATATCTATAAATACAATTAATGCATTTAACTTTTTCTCATCTAATGTAATTACATGTTTCCACATAGAGAGCATATTAGTAGTTGTCGACCTGTCTTTCGTGAAGCCGTGTTGGCATACATCGAAATCAGCCGGCAGCATACGTTCTAAATGATCAAGTATTAATCGTTCTATTGTAGGGGTACTTTTCGCTCTTGCTTTCTCGTTCCTGATTTTGTACCCCTACTACATATCAATGGTGGCTATTATTACTACCCGTGCGCCTAATCAGTCTCTGATCCTTTTCGGATGGTTGATATGAGAAAACCGAAACTTGGTTTCATACATATATTAGATATAATGTTGCAAATAGAAATATAATTCACAGTTAGTCCACACTGACCATGTGTAGGTCGACAATTAAAACAGATTTTAATGCAAGAATAGGTCTTAAACACCATTCACAGTTAAACTAAATTGTCCGTCTTCTAGACGACAAAAGTTAAAATGATTTATGTTTACAAAGAGAAATGTTTTATGCACAATCAGTTATTCGCATATAAATGTCTGAATTGAACTGTATTTATACCATCGATTTAAAACATATGAAGATATGTAAAAAGTCATCGTTAAAAGCTATCACTAAAAATGAAGGGGTAAAGACTTCAATGACAAAAACTCGATTGAAAATACATGATGACATGAATGGAATCAATGTTAAAAGTTATCACTAAAAAAGGATATGTAAACCGTATAAAGACTTCAATGACAAAAAACTCACAAATATTTAGTTCATTGGTTGCTATAGTTTTAAACTCATGTCATTATACTAATCCATTATTCTCTGAAGTTCGGATAGGCCTTCTTGAATATGCACAGTAAATCCAAAGTGTAACTTATCCAACTAAACGAAATAAGTTCGCAGTGACACAATAGTCCACCGCGTGATCCTCGCGGATCGCGCGCGGTTCTGTTTATTTAATAAAAACCCTATTAATTACAAATAAAATTGCAGTTCAAGAAATATCGATTAAAACTGCTTGAAACTAACAGAGATTGTTCCTAAAATCACAGTTAATAGAAATATTGTATAAGAACAGATTTAGATTATTTGACCTTAAAGAGCACTGTATCAAACATCGTTGGGTTGTAACACGGAGCCGCGTGTTACACTATTATTTTCAAAAACGAAGGGATAATAGAGATTAATCTATAATCACTGGCGCACGTTGGCTTACTTACTTTTGAAAACGGTTTAGCTACTATCGTTAGTATATCGATTGGTAATTTCCCATTCTTCAAAATTCTATTTATAAAGTTGCAGAGCGCATTCATAAAAGTTAAGGGTAATTGAAGCAGGTTATCAATTGAAATACAAAGGTGCTCTTTTTGTTTTTTTGATTTGATTTTTAACATTAATTTTATCAATTCATCACTGTCATTAACAAGTCCTGGTTCCTGGTCTCCCAAAGGATCAGGTAGTTCCATGAAATTTCTTTCATTCTGTGGATTACATATCAAATTGCCAAATACTTTATCCAATTCACAGAGAAATTCATATTCAGTTTTATCCACAGGTAATATAAGCTTTAACCTTTCCTTATATATACTGTAATCTGTGAGGAGTTTGTATCCTAGTCTAGGATTACTCTTCATTTTGGCCAAAATAATTCGTTCTGATCTTTGACGAATTATCAGCAGTGATGAATTAATTTCGTTATCAATGAAAGCAAACTTCAATTGTTTAATACTATTGATAAGACTACACTTTATTATATTATCTCTTTTAATTCTTAGTTTACATAATTTCCTATTAATTCGTTTCGGTATAATGTCCGTAAACGTAGATGCCTGAAATAAAATATATAATAACGATGAAACAGAAGAAACAAATTCATCAGTATTCAAGAAATAAAAACTTTCATAATGAATCAGTATGCTTAATTCTCTAAAAAAATTCTAGTTGATTCTGGAACAGTGCACGTGTGCATTTTCAAAACTTAGTTTCTGTGTTATGCCACTCAAGATGTTCCATTGTAAAATAATTTGTTTGTGATCCAATTCTTTGAAATAATTAACAACATCATAACTGTGTGATTTCACCGTTTCAATTTCTAAGTATACATGATCTAAGCATTGTGAACCTCTAGTTGATTCATTTATAATCTGCTTGAGATCATGATTAGAAAAAATTGATTATTTCACAGTCATGTAACTTATTAAAGTCACCTACCACTACATTATAGCCATGACAGTCAAAAATAGATTGAAAAGAATTGGTAAATGTTTGATCATCATATAAAATAACATACGGCGGTCTGTAAACCGCGGTTAAGATCAGATTATCAATTTGTATAGATAAAATATCAATGATAACATTATCTTCACTAGTATGTAAAACTTTCGCATTTAGTACAGATTTACTATAAATGAGTACTCCTCCACCTCTTTTATCCAGCGATCTGTCTTTTCTGAATAAAGAATAGTGAGGAGTAACAAATTCATGGTTTTCAGTATCCTTGTTAAGCCAAGTTTCAGATAATATTATAAAATCAAAATCGTTACTAATTATAAAATTACACAGAAAAAAGTTTCTGTTTCTAACACTTCAAAAGTTAGCATAAAATAAAGTAAATGCAGAATACGACTTATCTAAACAATTATCAACTTTTACTGATTCAGCTTTGTTGGATTCTTTACTGTTCGTTTCCCGGGTTTTGAGGCCTTACTTCTTCTCCCCCCGCTGTCCACAACATGTAGTAATGATACATCGTTTTTTGATGTTGCAGTCTCACTCGATAGATTCCTTATAATAGCTTGATCAGAGGTTGACGGCTTCTGCTCCTGGTTGTTCTTTAACTTTTTTGCTTTTGTCAACATCCGTGGGAGAAACGTTTTGTCCCGTCCAATAAATATGGTGTGAAAACTCGAATTCTAATCTTTCTTTTTATTGATAGACTCTATTTGCATATTTGTTAGCATTTTTGATAGTTTTACAACTACTGGCCTTGGACGATCTGACCGTTTCCCCACACTATAGCATTTAGCAATATCGGCATGCGTCTCCTCTTTTATTAAAGCATTTAATTTCTCGACGTCTCTTACATCGGCATTTTCATCAAAATTAAATAAAAGTAACTAATCTTGTTTGCTGTTCCGCGCTGAGACTTCGGTCGCTACTATATTCAGTATTTCTTCACCTGATGATTTGTTTTTAACTGTCGTGTCGCCTTCCACTGTTATATCAGCCAGTTCAATCTATGGCAGAACATCTATCTGTAATTTGTCTAACTTCGTATATAGTGCCTCAGTCAGTTCAACAATATGCGCGCTTAAGGTTTCATTATTCTTCACCGCTTGTTCCAATTTCGTCGCATTCACAGCAGCATCATTCTTCAATTTGGACATTTGGTTTTTTAAATAGTTGTTTTCTTCCTTCAACACCTTCATTGAGTTCTGAAGGTCCATAACGATTTTTTCAATATCAGTATGCGACAAAATCGGAGCCATTTCAAACCGCGCGCAAATATTGAACTAATTATATATATTTGATAAATCTGATAAAATGTGAAAAACTGTGTATTTCTTACGCAACATTACACCCAAGTAATGATCTGGAAAGTGATTAGACGCGAAATACAGAATTAATAAGTTTTCTTTTCCTGAACGTTCCCAATATGCACAAATAAAAACACAAAGTAGTTGAAGGATTATATTGTGAAGATCAAAATTTGTGAAACTGAAGTGAGAAATAAAATGTGCAAATGCAGCTTGCTAGAACAAATCACACCAGAACAGTTACCGAATACATAAACTCGAATTACCCGAATTTCAAAAGTATATATACTGCAAAGTACTTAAACAAAGAAGGTTCTAGATATTAAACGAATATTTTCATTTTTAATAACATTTGTTTCGATCAGCCGTAGAGATTTAAATTTAATAATAATTGTCACTCTAATTTTATGAACGGAAATACATACAAACATAATAAATTCAATTATAATAATAATAATAATACATTTATTTGGCATCAAAGGCCAACTGGCCCAATCATTGAAATAGCAAATCAAGGGTAGGATATGTGCAGGTGAGTGGAATTGTGACTAGCAAAGTATTTAATAGCAGGGGGAGGGGTTGGGGAGGGGAAAATTATTATGCAGAATATTAACAGTTTTATTTAGGGTTAAAAAAATTAATGCAAACGTCTTTGCTTTAAAAAATTTTCACAGCCAATGTTTTTGCTGTGCTACGTACGTGATATTTAGATAAGGCTTTGCGATGTTTGTTTAAATATTTTGTTTGTGTAAATGATCGTGAGGTTGTTATATTTGAATATAGATGAACTTTTAATAACGGTATGTTATGATGATATTGGCTATCAGCTTCTATAATATTTGTATTGTCCGCATGCTGCATGTTTCCTTTTACACAAAATGTTTCGTTTGGTGACTTGTATGTATTTTTTGTCGCTATTTAATATGATAATAATAAATTTTTATTTAGCAAAGTAGGCTCTCTGACCCAACAACTGAAAAGGTCAAAATACAAGTCAAAAGTAGAGATATTTATAGTTGAGTGGAATAGTGACTGTCAAAATATATAACGATAATTATGATAGCATTTTGGCTGTTAGAAGTTGAGAAAGAAAAGTCCTTTCAGCAAATTCGTTTTAGTTATTCGTAAATAATATTTGATGTCGACATAAACGGATGTTTATGTTTGATTGCTGGTAAAGACAAGTTTGTTACCCTAAATAACACTCGTAGTTTAGCTGCATTAAATGTGCGTGTTAATGCTGCTTCAACTTTCTTTTGTGCCATTCGGGAAACTGCATCCCCCTTAAATGGGATGTTTAGGTAGACTGTTTTCTTTTCTGGCCCATAATAGGTCTGTTTCTGTTTAATTCCTCTTTTGAATCCTCTTGTATCTGATAAAATTTCTTTTTGTTTTTGCACACAGGAAGGGTACAATAAACATATTATTCTATCAATAAATGCCAAACAATTACCTAAAGTTCGCAGGCCAACCAATGCCAAGGACTATAGTTTAATCCAAACTATCTACTCATTTTTGTAAGATAACTGAACGAATAATACTAGATCATTAGGACTGTATTTTTCAGATAGACTTTGTTTAATTTCCAACATGTTTTAACGAAACATCGATCAAAATTACAATTATTATCTCCATGCGGAAGTATGTTATAAGGTTCGGCGAGAAAAACATAGACGCACTAATAGATTTTATTGATATCTCAAAATATGCAATCCAGATTAATAAAGGCTACAACCGGAGTATAGAAACGATTAAGTGTGGGACCAATTCCGTTAAAAAATAATATTTGCGAATATGCAGAATAAGGTCCTTAATGTTATAAAATAAAAAGTTATGCTGACTTAAAAATTATCTTCCCAAATTATCTAAAAATATTGACTTCTCTAAGAATAATATAACACTAGATATGTATGATCTGAGGAGTTATTTAATAACAGTATGATTGAGGACTAATTGATGCTGTTATTAATTATGTTTTTTTAAATATAACATCAGCAAGAAATTAAGGATTTGGGCACAAAGATTTAGTGTACAGATTCTGTCGAAAGACATATTGAAAGAATTGTTGGCTGCGCTAAGAAAAGTTGGGAGCCAACAAAATAAAATCTTTTGTCAAATGATATCCAACTAGAATTGTATATTATTTGGATTAGGCGTATCTTAGAATACGCAGCCGCTACATGGAATTCAATGACAAAATTTGCAAACACGATAGAAACTGTACAAACGAAAGATGTGCAACATATTAGTCCTGTCTCCTGCAGCGTATATGATAACAGACTACATTTAAATAACTACAAAGCTTATGGTTAAGGTGTCTACTACTGTACAAAATTATTTCACTTGAATCTCTAGACGTGTGTCTATAAGACCCCAATAAAACAGGAGCTAATTCTGGACAATCAGCGATCATTCTTTCTTTGGTAAGGAAGCTTATGGGAAACTTTTATATTTACAAAATTACAAAATTTAAAATTAATTACCAAAAATTCTTAAATAAAAGATTCCCTCTAAGATGTTTTAAAATATTTTGTTCTAAACTTGAAAAAAATACGATCCTTATAATCTTTAGATTTTTTATTAAGACTACGTTTTCGTAGCTAAACAACGGGGAGGGCTAGCTTTGTTCTATAGCATATGTTATGGAGAAACTGTTATATCATTTTGAATACACTATACAACATATCAGTATTTAAGTTATCGTTACCAATAAACAATTGTTAATTACTATTTTGACGCATTCATACAGCTCACTATATATAATATATAAATACCGAGCTTGTAAAGGGTACCAACACTATGTCTATCGTGTCAGTATTTGATACTAAAATTATGGTACCGAAAAGGTACATGGTACCAACACTATGGTTGCCGAGTCGGTACATGCTACCAACAAAATTGATTTTAATGTATATCTATGCTTTGTTTGAGAGCGTGTTGTGTCATTGTACACAGTGTAAGAACAAATATACAGGGCGAAGTAATATATAAAAGTTTGAACTGTGAAAGAAGAGAACAGTAGTTTTAATGTTGACTAAAATACTACAGACTATAGGCCTAGTTAGCATAGTGGTTTCTCGATGTTTAATTCTTTACATCATTCTATTTTTCGAATTGAAGACATTTGACTAGGTAAACATACATTTATCTGTTGACTAGCATATAATACGAAGGACATCACATTATTTCGTAGTCGGTGAGCTCTCAATTTTGTGTTGTAGATTCAGATGCTCCGTCGACGATTAGAATTGTACCAAGGTTGATTCTTTTGTTGATAATTTTCCCATTTATTTTTTAAATCTCCGGGGCTGAAAAAATGAAAGACGCAACTATTTGTTTCTACATGTGATATTATAGAAATAACTAGATTTCCCTATTATTATATGTGGTTACAAAAATCACTTTTTAGTAGTCGCGTTTGTGTAATACCATTTATCTTGATCTATTAAGTTTACACACACCAAACGTGTGAATCTATCCGCATGTATGTTGCCTGCTTCGCCACGTAATTTGATGAATGGTGTGACTTTTAATTTGCTATGTTCTAAACTAGGAGAAATATGCGATCCTATTGATCTTGCGAATTTTGATTATGTCAATACTTTCTCGTGGTTAAACCTTGAATCAGGATAAATATGGTCAATAAAATATATTCTGGTAACCTTTGTCTCTATTATCTTTATTAATATATTGTAAAAACGCTGGATTATAGCATTGGTGGTGATATAAACATATCAGTTAATATTATTTTACATTTGGCGGAGGTTTTATCTTCCTCTACAGCAGTAACAGAATACCAATCTGAAATTACGCACATTTCAAAAGTATATATACTGCAAAGTATTTAAACAAAGAATGTTCTCGAAATTAAACGAATAATTTCATTTTTAATAATATTCGTTTTAATTAGCCACGGTGGTTTAAATTTATCAATAAATGTTACTTTAATATGGTCCGAGGAAGTATCTTCCTCTACATATATATATATAGTTTATGTTATCAATCCACTTAGTATAGAATAGAATAGAATAAATAGAATAGAATATCTTTATTTGGATTCAAACCACACATGTTCCATCAAATAATAAAATTAGAAAATGTACAATATAAAAAGATATCACATCACATATATATGTGCAATTAGTTGTACTGTACAATTTATCAGCATCAGAAAGTTCAGCTGTAAACAGTGATAGATTCTTCATCAAAATTAGGAAAATTTAAGTTATAATTCGAGTATAACATTTGTAAAAAAAGGGAACCATGACTAATAATTGATTGTGTGCATTGTTGATTAACAAGATGATATAATGCATAACATTTCAGTTTTAATAATACAAAATTTGAAGATAGAATCTCGAGAAATTATGTTGCTGAAAAACAATTAATCCTGTCTTTTATTTAACCATGAGAAAGTATTATCATAATCAAAATTAAAAATATCAGCAGGATTAAACACTTTTTCTAGTTCGGTAGATAAAAATTTAAAAGACATTTTAGTTGGAGGCGTTTCTCTAAGCCCCTTTGGCAATTGATTGTAAATTTTGTAAATTTTTGAAAAAGAGAATAGCTTGCTTGCAACATTCCCCACCAATGGTGGAGATA